>JAMXBD010003500.1:0-117480 GCA_024138025.1 Combretum micranthum | reverse complement strand
CCAAACACCCTTCAAGCTCAAGGACACAGTTCAAACCCTAGCAAAGGCAAATTTTTGCCTTTTTATCATTTTTGTCTTTTCATTTTCCTCAAATGTGACTTTTGCCTTACTTTGCATCAGTTTTTAACTGACAAAACAACATTGATTATCAAATTGATGATGGAATTGCAAAGTGGTTATGGAAATGAAATTAGTGCAAAAAAACCCAAAAGTTACAAAATTCAATGTATAAAGCATTCAATTACATGAATGAGGAGTTACAAAAATTGATTGGATGAATCTGACATGAATATGAAAACAATCATCAATTCATCAGTTTCAAACAATTTAATCATGGATTTTCGAATTAAATTCGTGGAAAAACAAAGGGCAAAAATCCATATTTTCGAAACTGTTCGAAACTGAAAATTGAGCTTGCAACCTATAAATAGGAGGTCCTAGGAGCAAAAGGCACAAGTCAATTTGAAGAAAACACATACACAACCAATCAATTCGAAACTTTCGAATTTAGGACAAAAATTCGAATTTTTCAAATTCGAATGATTGAATCGAATTTGATTGAAATTGAGTGTTGTAACAATGTTAGAAACTTGATTTGGATGATTTAGTGTGCTTAGATTTGTTCGAATTGATCGGATTTCTCTCTGAAAATTTTTTTTTTTTTGTTCTTAAACGCGCCGTACAACCACCACCGAGCTGCCCCTTGCCGCCGGTTCTGAGTGAACGCCACCACCACCAAAGGACGCGTCGCAGCAGGAGTCGGGCCGACAAGCTTCCAGCCGCCGAGGACCACCGGAGCCGCCGGAATCCGCCTCGAAAAGTCGCGTCATCGTCTTCTTCACCCGCCGGAGCTCCGAGATCCGACCCGAAGATCCGAATCCAACCCGTCGTCATCGGTCAACGGTCGTCGGTCATCGGTCAACGGTCAACTCTGATCAGACGGTCCAGATTCATCAGCAGATCAGACGGCCCAGATTCATCAAGCAGATCAGACGGCCCAGATTTCATCAAGCAGATCAGACGGCCCAGATTTCATCAAGCGATCAGACGGCCCAGATTTCATCAAGCAATCAGACGGCCTAGATTCAATCAAGCGATCAGACGGCCCAGATTTCATCAAGCGATCAGACGGCTCAGATCGAGTCAACAAAATCAGACGATCCAGATCGGTCAGCGAGATCGACGCTCCAGATCTCGTCCGCTTCATCCGACGGTCCAGGTTAATCCGCATTATTTTATTAATAGTTTATTATATAATTAATTTCAGAAAATAATAAAAAAAATAGTAAAAAATTTATAAAAAATTCAGAAAAATTCAGAAAAATCCAGAAAAATCAAAATATTTATTTTTTATATAAATTTATTTTTTTATATTTTTGATATTTTTTGAATATTTTTAATGTGTATTTATACACAAATTGCCTTAGAAATGCATATTTAATGCATGAAAAATATTTTTAATATATTATTCTGGATATGTTGTGAATTATGTGATGATTTTTTTAAAAAAAATAATAATAATAAAAAATATAAAAAAATAAATAAAAATAATAAAATTGGATTTTCCAAAGAACAAAATTTAAAAAAAAATGATTTTTGGACTTAGAAAAATTGTATTTTCATAAAATAAAAAAAATCAATTGATTAGATCATAGGATCATCAAAAATAATTTTTTTATAAAAATTGAAAATTTAATGAATTAAATGAAAAGAGTTCAAAAAATAAAATTGATCAACAAATTAAATTTTTTTAAAAGAACTACGTTTTGTCTGATCTCGATTAGCGAGTACGTAGGCACCTGCGGGGCGACATAAAAAATAAAAAAAATGTTTTGTTTTTTTAATATTGTGAATAATTATGTAAATATAAGTTTTTTTTAAAAAAAGAAATATGTTTGTTGTTATTCATGTTCTAAAAAAAATAATAAAAAGTAAAAATGAAGAAAAACATAAAAAAATAAAATGAATTTTGACTTGTAAATATTTGTATAATTTTTTATTTTTTTGAGCATGAAAAGGATAGATTATAAATTTAAAATTCCAAAAGTGGTAACCATTTGGTTTTAATAGGTTAGCCCCCGAATCCATGATATCTGGTTTTAAAAGTTGATTTTTTAAATCAAATTTTCGCAGACTAGTAGCTAAGTTAGGATCAACCGACCCATTGATCCTAGCTTTTTATTTTTTCCCGATTTATATCGGGTGGCGACTCTAAAATTTTTTTAAAATTTCTTTTAACCCCTAGTCGAGGATTCATGTTAAATGGGTTCGGGTTTAATGTGAATCGGGTTAGGAGAAATGAACCAGATGATGAAAAAAAACCAGGCTCGACAGCTTGGCGACTCCACTGGGGACTAAATTTTTTTTAAAAAAGAGGGCTAGCCACTTAGGAATTTAAATTTTAAATTTATCCTTGCTCAATTTTTGTGAATATATGATTCTTTGTATATTATCTTGAATATTGTTTTGTAAATATATACTAACCTTGCAAATATGAAAAAATAGAAAACAAAGTTTGATTTCTTTGTTTGCATTTGCATTTGCATTAGCATAATGTGTGCTAGATACGGTCGTACCAGGGCCGTCTTAAGAGCCTAAGCGAGGAGGACGAAGTAAGGTCCGGGGGCTGTGGCTTTCCACCCTCTAGATCAAGAAATGTCCTCCCACTCCGGTTTAGTACACTAAATCGGGGAACCTATAGAACCCTACCAAATCATGCATTCATTAGCATGGGATTTGACCAACTTTTTCTAAAAAATGAAGTTGAAAAATAAATGTACATATGTAAATACTAAAAAAAAATACTTAAAGAAAATTCTAAAAAAATAATAAAAGCTGTCAAAAAATTAAAAAATTTTGTAAATATTAGCTTATACCTTTTAAAAATTTCAGAAAATGATGTCTTCAACCGACAGTAGCGATAGCTTATGGGCTCGCCTTATTAGAGAAAATCGAGTGGAACCTTTCAAGGATCCAATGCTCCTACTGGACCGATGGTTTGTCAGTTTTACTCCAGTCCAAAGTCATTCATTGAGAAGATTAGGCCCAATCCTCAGCCTACCAAAGATCCATGTTCCATTCACCATGTTCCGGGCCCTCACTCATCTATGGGAACCTGAAGAAGCTGTCTTCCGTTTGGTCAGCATGTACTTAGCCCAACCATTGAGGAATATACTAGGCTACTCCAAGCACCTCCTACCTCTGAAGGAATCTATATTCCAAATTTCAAGCATAGCCCGGTCCGTGTTATATCAGAATTTTTGGGGATCAAGAGGGGACCAATTATTGAAGCCATCAAGATTGTAATGAATATTGCATCCGCTAAACACTTGACTGGTTTGGAACTCCTGAATATTTAAAAGCAACCGATCCACTTTCAGTATACCACTTGAAGTTTGGGAAGAAAACCGGGTTAATGCCTTCATAGTAGCTGCTTTTGCAACTATTCTCTTCCCTAATGGCAATTTGTTCATCCACTTCCGGTCATAGAGCTGGTTTCTCAATATTTAGCTGGCAAATCCTATGTTCCTGCTCTTCTAGCCGAACAAGTCCGTAGTCTGAATCACATCAAGTCTAAAGGACAAGGCAAGTTCAAAGCAAGCATGCACTTACTAATGGTTTGGTTTGCTAGCCACATTAAGCACTACGGAAAAGACTTGGCTAATGGATCCCTCATCAGCCTGAAATATGATCTCATCCAATCCTTTGCTGAAAGGGTCCACATGGAAGATGATCATCCTTTATGGGATATAATTGCCATTCTTGAAGACATGCCACCTGAAGACATGATGTGGCAAGCTCGCTGGTTCAAAAGCCCTGCAGCCATCCTAAGTTGCAAGGAATACATGGCAGTACCCCTAATTGGACTCACCGGCTGTACTGGTTATTACCCCTCAAGTGTTATCAGACAGTATGGTATGCTGCAAGATATTACTGTCAAGCCTAATTTGGAGCAAGTCACTCTGATTATTTGGATCCAACCAAGATACTACCAGCTAAAGAATTCAAGCTAAATCAAATCCGAGCTATATGGGAAAATAGAGAGGTGAAGCCGGTTTTTGAAGTCGAGCCAGAAAATAAGGAAACAAGAAGTATAGAGCAACCAGGTGGTATGTGGCTAGCCAAATGAAGAAGAATAAGGATATTCGATATGAAGCTCCCGATGTCCTTCAACCAGCACCATCGGAACCTGACCCTGAAACAATTGCTTACATGGAAGCTGTTTCGGCTCGCCTGGAAGTATGTCACCGAGATTTCCAAGAAAGAGAGAGGGAAATGGTGGATCGCCTGCAAAGTGCTGGAAGCAGAATTTCATTTTAGAGGCTGAGTTGAAGGCAGCTCAAAAGAAAATTCTAGCCCTGGAAGACAAGATTGTTTGCCCCGCTAAGACAAGAAGACTGGTTTAGTTGGTTTAGGTTTAGTCCTTAGGAATCAAGGTTCTTTGAAACCATTAGAAAGTAGTTTTATTCAGTCACTAGGAAATAAGGTTTCTAAACCATTAGAAATTTTTGTTAAACATTATCTTTTAATACAAATTTTTTTTAAAAAAAAATCATTGGTCAATATCCCCATTTGCATCTGTGTGATAGCATATCTGCATTCTTGCATATGTATATTAATTCATTTATTCTAAAAAAAAATATTAATAAATGATAAATGTCCAGGTCTAGCAAATTCGAGTTTAAAAACTTGAAAGATAGCGTCCAAGCCGGTTAGGAGCCCTATTGTTACCAGATCCCGAGCTAAGATGTCTAACACCGGGAGTAACCCCACAGACCAGACCAATGAACAAAGACTCAACACCGTGGAACAAACCCTCCTTGGAATTGCTGAACAGATGCAGGCTTTAACACAGAGTCTTGCCAACTCAAGACCCCACAACTCTGAAGAATCTCAAGGGCACAGAAAGGAAAAGAAATTGAAGGACAGCTTATTCAGCAAGAGGAGTCACAAATGAGTTTAATGCGGCTGAGTTGAAGAAAGAACTGGAAGCTCAGGCTAAAGAAATGGAGAGAAAACTGCTTGAGAAAATGAAGACGTTCGATGGTTTTGATCAAACCGCGATCCTGAATTTGCCTCAATATGAGGAAGGTGCCTTCCCTGAGAAATTTAAGGCACCGGAATTTGAAAAATATGACGGGACAGGTTGCCCTAATATGCATACCAGATTGTATGTACGACGAATGGGGCAATATGCAAGTTTGACAAGCTGATGGTGCAAACCTTCCAGGACAGTCTTACTGGTGCTGCTTTGGCCTGGTACGCCCAATTAGACCATCAAGAAGTTGATACTTGGGACAAGTTGGCTAGGGCGTTTTTTAATCAGTATAAGTTTAACATTGAGATGGCGCCCTCGGTATGGGATTTAAGCAATCTGAAGAAGAAGAAAGAAGAGACTTTCAAGGAGTATGCTCAGCGCTGGAGAGCATTGGCTGCAAGGATCACCACCCCGATGCCTGAAAGAGACCTCACTTTCACTTTTATCAACACGCTAGAGGAACCTTTCTTTTCCCATCTGATTGGGCATGCATCAGCAAGTTTCTCAGAAGTGGTGATAGCTGGGTGCAGGATTGAGAATGCAATTTCGGCAGGAAAATTGCAACAAGAAAAGAAATATACTGCACCGAGAAATGTCCCATACAAAGGGAAGATTCAACCGTCAGCATGGTCAATACTTCAGATGCAACTGGCCCTACTAAGTCTTTCGTGTTGTCAACAAATCAGAATCAAAATCAGAATAAGGATCAGACTCAACAAAGTGCAGTCCCAAATCAACAATCAAGGTTCAGCAGGCGGAACTTCACTCGAATTCCGGTTCCCCTTAGCCAAGTATTAGCTAAATTAAGGGCCGATAATCTGATCAATCTTGAAGTTCCTAGGGAAGACTTAAAGCCTAGATATTACAATCCTGAGCTGAAGTGTGAATATCACATGGGGCAAATCGGGCATTCAACAGACAGATGCTGGAGGCTTAGGCATAAAATCCAAGATCTTATTGATGCAAAAGTCATCCAGTTGGATTTCGTTGAGACTCCAAACGTCTCTACTAACCCACTGCCAAACCATGGACCAGTCATCAATATGATCACCGCTGAAGTGCCGGATCAAGAAATCAATCTGGATGAGTTGCCAATCACCATAGAACAAGTAGCATGGAACCTTCGCCAGAAGGGTCATTTGCTCAATATGAATTAAGAGACCGCACCAAAACCAGGCCTGCTATTTACAAGCTACTACAAGAAGGAACTATTAAAAAAGAAGAGATTCTGGAAATGTTGATCCCGAAACCAAGGAGATCGAGCACACAGGCTGAGTTATGGGAAAGGTATCAGGCTGGAGATCCAACCATTGGAACCCTGGGAAATGATGGAAAATACCAGTATTTAATGATTACTGGTTTGAGCCCCGTGTCTATGCTCCTCCAACTGGATGGGGTCCGAATTTGAAGAGGAAGATAAGAAAGCAAAAGAAGACGAGTTTGTGGTATGATCGAAGGTGGACCTAGATCCATCAAAATCGAAATAGGCAAAGGTAGTGAAGATGGATCAACTTCATCAAAGCCTAAGAACTATACCTTTCACATACCCCTTGCTGTGAATGAGTATAAAGCCGCTCCATTTGATTATAAGGCGGTAAATCATGCTTCAATGGCCATGGTTGGTGGCCTTACTCGCTCAGGAAGAGTTTATGAGTCGACCGGAAGAATGCAACTGTGAATATGCCACAGCAGCAAAATGAAGAAGGAAAAAAGATGAAGAGAAGTCAGCATTGGCAAAACTGATGAAAGCAAGTGAATACAAGGTTGTCGAGCAGTTGGCCAAAATACCTGCCCAAATATCGCTCATGAGTCTGCTGATTAGCTCTAATGTACACCGTGAGGCTCTTTTCAAAGCCTTAGAAGAAGTGAAAGTTCCAGAAGGTGTATCAGAAGAAGCCTTGGGGCATATCATCAACTCAATCTTTGCAAATGAGCAAATCATTTTCTCATCTGAAGAACTGGGAGAGGAAGGGATCAACATAACAAGGCCCTCTTCATCGTAGTCAAAAGCTGTGGAAAGATCGTCTCTCGAGTATTAGTTGACAATGGATCCTCTTTGAATGTGTGCCCCTTAGCCACTTTGAGCTTATTGGAAATTGAACCGTCAGACATCAAACCAAGCTCTATTGTGGTTCGTGCTTTTGATGGATCAAAAAGAGATATAATAGGTGAAGTGGAGTTAGAAGTCATCATCGGGCCTCAAACTTTCATTATTCCTTTCAAGTGATTGATATCCCCAGAACATTCAATCTGCTGTTGGGAAGACCATGGATCCATGCTGCCAGGGCAATACCATCAAGCCTGCACCAGAAAGTTAAGTTCATAGCCAATGGTCAACTCATCACTGTTATGGGAGAACAGGATTATGCCATTTACAAGGAGACAGCTGTCCCTTACATTGGAAAAGAAGGAGAAGAAGACTTCGGGCTTCAAATGTTTGACGAAGTCTGTATGATGATGATGAGAAAGAAACTCAGGTGGGAACCTTTGGACTGGGTTATTCCCCCACTTGTGCTGAAGTGGAAATGAAAAACCAAATGAGAAGAAGGAAGCTCGACAAGGAATATGATCCAATCATCAAAATTCCTCACATCAGCCATTCCTTTCCAAAGCCACATCATATCCAGCAGCCAGATGATATCAAAGAAGATGCTTCATCCAAAGAAATGATCTTGAGAAATTGGTTCTCTATGCCTTGCGCTAGTATTAAGTCTTTTAAGTAAGAATTATCTAAGACTAGATTTGTGTTTCGTGTTTTTCAGTATTATGTGATGCTCAAATAAGTGTACTTAAACACCGTCCCAGTTTAATAAAATTTATTTCCGTTTGTGTTTTCACATATTCTCATACATTCCTCATTCATATTCAACCAGATTCGACAATTGTGATGAAGTTCAGGGATATCTCGCGCGTATAATTAATGAAAATATCAATATCACCTCTAACTCTACTGGGTTAGATGTTGAAGATGATATTGATTATCAATTTAGAACACAAGAAATTTGGCAAAATTTTGAACAAGGAAGATTGAAATTCCCGAAACCATTGAAGTGATTAATTTGGGAACAAGTGAAAACCCTAGGAATCTGAGGATAGGGGGAAAATTGCCTGAGAGCACGGCACAAGATTTAACCAAGTTATTAGCCGAATACTTGGATGTTTTTGCATGGTCGTATAGCGATATGCCTGGTTTAGACCCATCCATTGTGGTTCACAAATTGCCAACAAAGGAGGATTTTAAACCTATAAAGCAAAAATTAAGGCGATTTAGGCCGGATTTACTCCTCCAAATCAAGGATGAAGTAAAAAAGTTGCTTGAAGTAGGATTCATTGAGGTTTCTGATTATTCGGATTGGGTATCAAATATAGTGCCAGTACTTAAGAAAAACGGGAAAGTAAGAATCTGTGTGGATTTCAGAGATCTAAACAAAGCAACCCCGAAAGATAATTTCCCGTTGCCTCACATCGATGTTTTAGTGGACAATACCGCTGGAAATCATCTATTTTCATTCATGGATGGATTTTCAGGGTATAATCAGATATTAATGGCCGAAGAAGATAAGGTCAAAACCACATTTACAGCCTGGGGAACTTTTTGTTACAAGGTCATGCCTTTCGGTCTCAAGAATGCCGGGGCAACTTATCAACGAGCAATGCTTGCTATACTTCATGATATGATGCACAAAGAGGTGGAAGTATATGTAGATGATATGATCGCCAAGACAAAGGAAGGAGATGATCATGTAGTGGTGTTAAGGAAGCTTTTTGAAAGATTAAGGAAGTTCCAGTTGAAATTGAATCCAGAAAAATGCACTTTCGGAGTGACATCTGGAAAATTATTAGGATTCATGGTTAGCCAAAAGGGGATAGAAATCGATCCTGATAAGTCAAGGCGATTCAGGATTTGCCTCCACCAAAAACATTAAAGGAAATCAGAGGCCTCTTGGGAAGGTTGAATTACATTGCTCGATTCATATCACAGCTGACTGATAAGTGCCAACCGCTGTTTAAACTGCTAAGAAGAATGCCCTAATTGAATGGAATGACGAATGTGAAAAAGCCTTTAATCGGATAAAGCAGTATCTGACGAATCCACCAGTACTGGTTACTCCAAAACCGGGAAACCATTGTTCTTGTACTTGACAATTCTTCCTGAATCTATGGGGTGTGCTGGGCAAAAAGATGAGGAAGGAAAAGAAAGAGCTGTTTACTACTTAAGCAAGAAATTCTCAATGGAGAACAAAAGTATTCAGAGATAGAAAAGACCTGCTGTGCATTAGTATGGGTTATGCACAGGCTTAGGCAGTATACGCTCTTCTACTCGATCGAGTTGATTACGAAGCATGATCCATTGCGATACTTGGCACGCAAACCGGCTTTAGTAGGTCGAATCTCGAAATGGCAGATGCTACTTTCTGAATTTGATATCATTTATGTGAATCAAAGTTCAGTCAAAGGACAAGTTTTAGCTGATCAACTCGCAGAAAGCCCGTTGATGACGAAGAATTAAAGGAACAAGATCAGTTTCCAGATGAAGGCATCAGAATAACAGAAACAGAAGCCGAAAACAACAATTGGAAGTTGTATTTCGATGGAGCAGCCAACGTATACGGGTTGGAATAGGGGCAGTCCTTATCTCACCAAAAGAAGAACAGTTCCCGGCATCAGCCAGATTAATGTTTCCTTACACAAATAATGTAGCGGAATACGAGGCATGCATCATGGGATTAGAAATGGCAATTCAAATGAATATCGAGGAGCTCGAAGTGTTTGGAGATTCATCACTTATCATTTTCCAAACTCGAGGCGAGTTCAAAACTAAGGATCCCAAGTTGATTCCTTATCATAATCACTTGGCTGAGTTAGCAGGAAGGTTCAAAGAAATTTCCTTCACTTATGTGCCGAGAACTCAGAATCAATTTGCTGATGCATTGGCTACTCTGGCCTCTTTGATCCAATTCACTGAAGGAGTAAGAATACAACCTTTGCAAGTCCGAATAAGAAGTGAACCCGCATTCTGTGCTGTGATTGAGTCAAGTGAACCATGGTTTCAAGATATCAAATTTCTTGCAAACAGGTAGTTATCCTGAGTGTGCTACAAAAAGGATCAAAATCATTGAGACGTCTGGCAAGTCATTTCTTGTTAAGTGGAGATACCTTATACAGAAGGTCATTTGATACAACCTTGTTGAGATGGTAGATGAAAAGAAGCTCAAAAATTAATGGAAGAAGTTCATGAGGGAGTATGTGGACCTCATATGAACGGATATATGCTAGCTAAAAAGATTATGAGGCTAGGATATTTCTGGTTAACCATGGAATCAGACTGTATCAAACATGTGAGATCTTGTCATCTATGTCAAATTACGCAAACAAGATAAATGCTCCTCCAAAGGAATTACAGTCAATGTCAACACCATGGCCGTTCTCAATGTGGGGAATAGACGTAATC
This sequence comes from Combretum micranthum, assembly GCA_024138025.1. Lineage (NCBI taxonomy): Eukaryota > Viridiplantae > Streptophyta > Magnoliopsida > Myrtales > Combretaceae > Combretum > Combretum micranthum. Next base: position 106,990 of record JAMXBD010003500.1, on the reverse strand, counting down.
GGGCCAATATCGCCAAAAGCTTCAAATGGTCATCGATTCATACTAGTTGCAATCGATTACTTCACCAAGTGGGTTGAAGCTGCTTCATACGCCAGTGTGACAAAAGCCGTTGTGGTGCGATTCATCAAAAGAGATATCATTGCTCGATATGGAACTCCAGAAAGTATCATTACCGATAATGGTACAAATGAACAACAATGCAATGACTGATTTATGTCAGCAATTCAAGATTAAACACCGGAATTCCACTCCATATCGCCCACAGATGAATGGAGCAGTAGAAGCCGCCAACAAAAACATCAAGAGAATCATTGAGAAGATGACATTGCATACAAGGATTGGCATGAAATGCTCCCATTAGCATTAATGGCATATCGAACCTCTGTAAGAGTGTCAACTGGGGCAACGCCCTATTCCCTGGTATATGGAACTGAAGCTGTTTTACCAGTAGAAGTTGAGATTCCTTCGCTCCGAGTATTGGCTGAAACAGAGCTCGAAGAAGCTGAATGGGTTAGACAAAGTTGAACAGTTAAATCTTTTAGATGAAAAAAGATTAACCGCCATGTGTCATGGGCAATTATATCAACAAAGGATGGCTAGAGCATTTAACAAGAAGGTTAAGCCAAGAAATTTCCAAGAAGGTGATTTGGTTTGAGAAAAATGCTGCCAAATGTGCAAGATTCCAGAGGAAAGTTCACACCAAATTATGAAGGACCATATATAGTGAAGAAGGTCTTATCGGGAGGAGCATTAATCCTTTCCCAAATGGATGGACCCAATTTAAAGGATCCTATAAACTCAGATGATGTAAAGTTGTATTATCCTTGATCAATAAAACTTGTCATTCAAGTGATCAATTGATTTTATTTTAATTAATTATAAGCAAAGTTGATATTCCTGAAATTCTCTGAAGTCGAATCAAAGCCTGAAATTCTTTGAAGTTGAATCAAAGCCTAACCCACAAAATTTTTCTGAACAAATTTCCATTCAAACACCATTTGAATCATCAGAAAAAGAAATTTGAGCATCTTATAATACTGAATGAATGCGTTTATACAGTTTGGTCTGTTGATTGTTCTTATTTTTAAAGAAAATATTACTGCAAGAAATAACTAATTTTGATAGAAAATTGAAGCATCCTTTTTAAAAAAGAAAAAAGGAGAGGAAAAAAAAAGAAAAAAAAAAAGGAAAGAAAAAAAAAAGAGAAAAAAAAAGAAAAAAAAAGAAAAGAAACAAAAGGAAAAAAAAGAGAAGAAAGAAAAAGAAAAAAAAAGAAAAACAAACCCCAGTGGATTGAAAAATCACAAATAGTCTAGCACTACCCAAACTCAAAATCCATCCTTTCGAGATGGTGACCCAAAATCCATCCTTTAGAGATGGTAACCCAAAATTCATCCTTTCAAGATGGTGACAAAATTCAGAAATTCATTCGCTCAGAAATTCATTCGCTCAAGATAGTGATCAAGACAGAGTTCAGAAATTCATTCACTAGAAGAATATGATCAAGACAAAAGTTAGAAATCCATCCATTCCAGATGGAAACCAAAGCCCATTGGTCCGGCAAATGACCAAAGCCCATTGGTCCGGCAAATGACCAAACCAAAGCCCATTGGTCCGGCAAATGACCAAAGCTCATTAGTCCGGCAAATGACCAAACCAAAGCCCATTGGTCCGGCAAATGACCAAACCAAAGCCCATTGGTCCGGCAAATGACCAAAACCAAAGCCCATTGGTCCGTCAAATGACCAAACCAAAGCCCATTGGTCCGGTAAATGACCAAACCAAAGCCCATTGGTCGGGCAAATGACCAAAACCAAAGCCCATTGGTCCGGCAAATTACCAAACCAAAGCCCATTGGTCCGGCAAATTACCAAACCAAAGCCCATTGGTCCGGCAAATGACCAAACCAAAGCCCATTGGTCCGGCAAATGACCAAACCAAAGCCCATTGGTCCGGCAAATGACCAAATTAAATTCTAGGTCCGACAGTTGACCTAGCAAATCTCTAAGTCTAAACTCGACAACTAGTTTAGCACAAGATTTTGGAAGGAGAAGCTAAGCAAAAATTGGTTGTCTTTTTGTTTTTGTGGCAAAAGTTTTGTTCAAACTTTACTACAAAGAGGGGCAGCTGTAGACACCCAATTTTTGACCAATTAATTAAGGCTTAAAATTTAATTAAATTCATTTTTCTAAAAGCCTTAAATATTGATGAAATTGGCTATGTGATCAAGGCACAGGCCAAATGGCTTGTTGGTTAAACACATTGACCCAAACACACATTCAAGCTCAAGGACACAGGTTCAAACCCTAGCAAAGGCAAATTTTTTGCCTTTTTATCATTTTTGTCTTTTCATTTTCCTCAAATGTGACTTTTGCTTTACTTTGCATCAGTTTTTAACTGACAAAACAACATTGATTATCAAAATTGATGATGGAATTGCAAAGTGGTTATGGAATATGAAAGATTAGTGCAAAAACAACCCAAAAGTTACAAAATTCAATGTATAAAGCATTCAATTACACATGAATGAGGAGTTACAAAATTGATTGGATGAATCTGACATGAAATATCAAAACAATCATCAATTCATCAGTTTCAAACAATTTAATCAAGGATTTTCTAATTAAATTCATGGAAAAACAAAGGGGCAAAAATCCATTCATTTTCGAAACTGTTCGAAACTGAAAATTGAGCTTGCAACCTATAAATAGGAGGTCCTAGGAGCAAAAGGCATAAGTCAATTTGAAGAAAACACATACACAACCATATCAATTCGAAACTTTCGAATTTAGGACAGAAAATTCGAATTTTTCAAATTCGAAGTGATTGAATCGAATTTGATTGAAATTGAGTGTTTTAACAATGTTAGAAACTTGATTTGGATGGTTTAGTGTGCTTAGATTTGTTCGAATTGATCGGATTTCTCTCTGAAAATTTTTTTTATTTTGTTCTTCAAACGCCGCCGTACAACCACCACCGGAGCTGCCCCTTGCCGCCGTTCTGAGTGAACGCCACCATCACCAAAGGACGCGCCGTCGCAGCAGGAGTCGGGCCGACAAGCTTCCAGCCGCCGAGGACCACCGGAGCCGCAGGAATCCGCCTCAAAAAGTCGCGTCATCGTCTTCTTCACCCGTCGAAGCTCCGAGATCCGACCCGAAGATCCGAATCCAACCCAGTCGATCATCGGTCAACGGTCGTCGGTCATCGGTCAACGGTCAACTCTGATCAGACGGTCCAGATTTCATCAGGCAGATCAAACGGCCCAGATTCAATCAAGCGATCAAACGGCCCATATTTCATCAAGCAATCAGACGGCCCAGATTCAATCAAGCGATCAGACGGGCCAGATTTCATCAAGCGATCAGACGGCTCAGATCGAGTCAACAAAATCAGACGATCCAGATCGGTCAGCGAGATCGACGCTACAGATCTTGTCCGCTTCATCCGACGGTCCAGGTTAATCCGCATTATTTTATTAATAGTTTATTATATAATTAATTTCAGAAAATAATAAAAAATAGCAAAAAATAGTAAAAAATTTATAAAAAAATTCAGAAAAATACAGAAAAATCCAGAAAAATCAAAATATTTATTTTTTATATAAATTTATTTTTTTATATTTTTGATATTTTTTTGAATATTTTTAATGTGTATTTATACACAAATTGCCTTAGAAATACATATTTAATGCATGAAAAATATTTTTAATATATTATTTTGGATATGTTGTGAAATTATGTGAGGATTTTTTTAAAAAAAATTATGTAATAATAAAAAAAATATAAAAAATAAATAAAAATAATAAAATTGGATTTTCCAAAGAACAAAATTTAAAAAAAATGATTTTGGGCTTAGAAAAATTGTATTTTCATAAAATAAAAAAAATCAATTGATTAGATCATAGGATCGTCAAAAATAATTTTTTATAAAAATTTGAAAACTTAACGAATTTAAAGTGAAAAGAGTTCAAAATATAAAATTGATCAACAAAATAAAGTTCTTTTTTAAAAGAACTACGTTTTGTCTGATCTTGATTAGCGAGTACGTAGGCACCTGCGGGGTGACATTAAAAATAAAAAAAATGTTTGTTTTTTTTAATATTGTGAATAATTCTTTTGTAAATATAAGTTTTTTTTAAAAAAAAAAAAGAAATATGTTTGTTGTTATTCATGTTCTAAAAAAATAATAATAAAAAGTAAAAATGAAGAAAAACATGTAAAAAAATAAAATGAATGATTTGACTTGTAAATATTTGTGCTATAATTTTTTACTTGAGTTTTTGAGCATGAAAAGGATAAATTATAAGTTTAAAATCCCAAATGTGGTAACCATTTGGTTTTAATAGGTTAGCCCCAAATCCATGATATCTGGTTTTAAAAGTTGATTTTTTAAATCAAATTTTCGCAGACTAGTAGCTAAGTTAGGATCAACCGACCCATTGATCCTAACTTTTTATTTTTTCCCGATTTATATCGGGTGGCGACTCTAAAATTTTTTTTAAATTTCTTTTAACCCTAGTCGATGATTCATGTTAAATGGGTTCGGGTTTAATGTGAATCGGGTTAGGAGAAATGAACCAGATGAGTGAAAAAAATCCAGGCTCGACACATGGTTTCGATATGCTTTAGTATTCTTTGGCATACATACATCAAAGTCTCATCATCTATGCCAACCCCATTTATATCGGTTTTTATCTTGTTCCTATAATTCTAATGCATCTAGCTACAAGCATAAACAAGGTAACAAAATAAGAAGAAGACTCACTCGGCCATTGGATCACCGGTCTCTTAATAAAAGTAATCCAATAGTAGGGAATCGTTGATTTCGGGGTCACCTAAAAAGGAGGAAATACCATAATAAGTATTTCATCACTTAACTAATCCAAACTATCTTATACAAACTATCAAATTCGTAATTCTCGTCCTATGCGGGAATTCCAGCTTAAAAAGGCCATAACTGGATCGTTTCAACTCGGACTTTAGCAAATTATATATCGATCTCCATCTACTTCGAAAGATCTATCTAATTCTAATATCATATTTAAGTTTTGAAAATATTTAGGTCACGAAACAAAGCGATCAGATCTTATCAGTAACGATCTCTATTTCCGAAAAATAGTTTTGTAATTGTTTGAAATGTTTCTACTTAATAATTCAAGTATACATGAAATATGAATGATTTTCTAACATGGATGACAAGTGAGGAGTCTAATGTATGCATGATCTTGATGATATTTGCTAAAAGAAATTTTTATAACTTTTTATTTTACAAGGCTACAATAACAACTACTTATGAAAAAAAATCTAGTTTTCTAACTTTGACAACACACTTGTGTTTTGGAATTCATGCTTAGGAATTTCTAGTTATCTTAGTTAAAATTGAGTCTTCATAACATACATTACCTAAGACCTTCGTTTTTACATATAAATTTGCATTTTGCACTTTGCAAATATGTTTTCAAATAGGATTTACTCAAAAATCTGAATTTTTAGAAATCCACTTTTTGAATGATTCCTTTGGGAAAAACTTGTTTAATGCATTAAAATTTAAGACTTTACTATACCTACTACTTAAAGACTTCATTTAATATATAAAACTTTTATTTTGAACTTGGATAATAGGTTTTTTCATTGGCATCATCCAAAGTTACGAATTTTACAAGTTGACTACTAACTCAAAAATTTCCATCTTGATTCTACTTCTTATTTTACACATTAATCTCATCAAAACTCATTTCAATTTGTAAAAATCACTAATTAATGATACCTATTACTTATACCCTTCATTTTTCACATAAAACATGAGTTTTTGAGTTGATAAATGGGTTTTCAAAATTGGTCTTGGTTGAGATCCGAATTTACCAAATTTATTTTTGGACATATCTTTTGATAAAATCCATCTAAACTTATGAAAAAAACATCCTTTACATATCCTATGTTAAGAGCCTTCCATTTCTTGAATAAAATCTTCATTTTTGAGTTGTAAAACATGTTTTTAAACTATGCTTTGGCCAAAATCCGAGAATGAGATTTCTATTTTGAAAATAACTTTTGAAAATCACCTTTGATTCTTGTAAAAAAAATTCTTGATGATATACATCCACTAAACCTTCATTTTCTCAACTAAAACTTTCATTTTGAGACTTGGAAGTGGTTTTTAAATATAGGTTTTGTCAATATATGAATTTTACTATTTTTATTTAAGTTCAAATCTAAGATCTATACATAATATGAACATGAATACTAAACTCATAGATCTAAACTTTACTCCTAAAAATTATTCATATATTATATCTATTCCTTAAGCCATTCATTTTAAAAGAAAAATACACATTTTGAAGTTGAAAAATAGCTTTTCTAAATATGGTTCCCTTTTTATCCGAATTTTCAAAAATGATTTTTGTTGAAACTAAAATAGATCTTGAGCTTTCTAAAACTTTTCTACTATCATCAAGCTATTATAAGTTATTTAGGAAAGTGAATCAAAAGTCTAATGCATTTATGAACCTAAAACATCTAGATCTAGTTATAAATGTATGAACACTATGATGGTTATGTGAATGATGATTATATGCATAAAATTATTAGTAATAACAAAATAATAACTCATATAACAAGATCTAAAGCATAAACAAAATCAAAGCTACAAAAAAAATTTAGATCTACAAAATATAACTACTTTTAGTAAGAAAATAATAATAATACAAGAAATTAATCATGGATAAGAGGAGTGTTTCATTTTGGCATCATCATCCTTAGCTTTTAAGCTTATGGAAAGTCATTTGATGCATGAAACTCTCACTATACTTTACCTATATCATCTATGGAAGCTTAGGAAGAAGGTTTACTCAAAGGATCTTCAAGAATAGAGTGTGGAAGCAAGATTTAGAGATGGGGGCAGCTTGTGTTCTTGTAAGAACAAGAACAAAAGAAGAAAGAAAGAGAGGAAAATAGAGAGAAAAAGTGTGAAGAATGACAAAGGATTAATGTGTGAATGAGAGAGAAAGATAAAAATGAGTTAAAGACACATTAAATGAAGGAAAACAAATTAAATGGGTAGCAAGAAAGGTGCCTAAAGCTGCGTGAAATAGAGGAGAAGAGAGAGAAAAGTTTAGTTGGTTTTTTACTTGAAAATGTAATATATAATTAATGTGTAAGTGTAACTTCTTGAAGAAGGATTTAAAATAGGTTTATTTAATCAAATTGGGGGCATTTCAAGGGAAAAAAGGCAGCAAAAGAAGTAAAAAATTTCTGCTATGAAGTGTGGAATAAAGTGTAGAACGATTGAAGTGAAAAGAAAGTGATGTGTCAAAGGTGTACTTGAAGGTATGGTTGTAAGAGTACTTTTTTAATAAAATAAAATAAAAATAAGAAAAATATAGAAAATATATTCCAAATATTTGTAGAAGATTTTTCATAATTAAAATAAGATTATTTATTTATTTATTTTAGTGAATTATCAAATAAGCTACCGATATGATCAAAATACGCGAATATGAGCTATAAATTATATTTTATAACCTGAAAAATTATAAAAAATTATTTTATGAAAATAAAAATATTTTTCAAGTATTTTTCAATTATTAAATTAATTTATTTTATTTTTAGTGTCGGGTCTTAAACAAAACTGATCCCGTAAAAACCCGAAACGAACTAAATTTCTATGATACATAAAATATTTATGTAAAAATAAGTGTTCATAAGAATAGTAAAACTATATAATGAATCATAGTGAATAGTACCAAAAGACTAATTAATTACCGGTAGTAATGAAATACGAATAAAATCGCAAAATCAGATAATTCTAGTTATCGAAAAATTATAAAACTGATATTTTAGAAATCCTTATGAAAATATGAGTCTAACGGTACTAATGGTATATTTTTTATATCTCGAGCCTCAGGACACACTTTTCGAAGTCTGTATCAGCACAGGTTCGAAATAGGTAGAAAATTTACGAATCTTATATTTTTAAGCGACCTTATATTACTACGAGCTATTCTACACACTTAAACTACACCTCGGCCTCTAGGGTTAAGGACGCAAGATTGCCAGACTTAAACTACTATATTCTACTCAGGGTTTCCGGGTGATTATCTGGTTTAGATTTTTGCCAATTTAGAAACAGATATTTTATATTTATACAATATATTTAATTTGAGAAATTTATTTTAAATTTTATTTTTGTAAGTACTTAATATCTCTTAACGTTTTCGAAATTATTGAATTGGGTTTTATTTCCGAAGGTTAATCATTATTTATTTTTAATAATTTGTTTTTGGGCTCTATATTACCCGATTTCATAAGTCAAAGTTACGTATAGAATTTGTCGTACGTAGTGGTTTTGAATTTGAAGACTGTTGAGTTTTTATTTTATTTTATTTTAAGGATTCTTATATTTCTCAAGATTAAGAAATTTTTGGATTCGTTCATGATTTAGGACTAGTCGAAGTTTGGTTTTAATTTGGAGTGATTTTTAGGATTTATTTTTTAAGTTTATTTTGGGATTATTTACTGAAATTTTCCGGGGCTTACACACAGAAGCTAATCTAAGTCTAATTTAACAAAAGAAATAACAAAAATCAGCTGCAAGTTTCACAACAGCATGCTGCAATAAAGATAAATAAATGCAGAAGGTTGCTTGAGTCATGCTTCACCTTAAGTCTATGCATGTAGCTCAAGAATTTCTCAGAAAAGTTATTTTGATTATTGTACCATCGGATTCACTAGCATAAATCAAAGCTTCTCTTGAAGTCAATAATTCTAAGTCTAGACCAGACCATCGGAATCTGTTCTCAAGCTATTAATGATCTAGACCAGCATAATGCTTAAGAATCCTTTTCTTAAAAAAATCAACTTAATGTATTCTAAAAACAAGAGATAGAAAGCCTCATAACCCCTCTCTAAAGGCAACTATAAATAACTCCACTTGCAGCCAAAAAACTATCCAAAAGAATGATCTCTGTCACGCCACAAAGGGTGTCCTAAACATAGCAGTCCACCGTACACAATATTAAAGCCTAGGAATGATCGCCTCAGTCATGCGAAGGCTTCCATACTATATACAAGGCGTCTAACACATAAAGGAGACACATTGGAGAGATACATTTTATATTGATACAACTTGAGTAACAATGTAAAGGAAATACAATTCACTAAACTTCATATACAATTCATCCACAGATTTCACTACACAAACTATTACAAGACAAGTCATAACACCCAGCTAATATCTTCAAGCATTTTTGCTTCCTGCCAAAATCCCAAAGTTATATTCGGCCCCAACCATCTCGATCCCCAAGTAGCATTCTCCCGTCAACCTGTTTATTCAAAAATCTATTGGGGTATAAGCTACACTAGCTTAGTGAGAGTTCCCTTAATTTCGTACCATAATAAGCAAGTTAGAATTCAACCATATATTATGCATGAACAAACCATGAGCAGACAAGCATATGACTTTCCAGTAGCCATATGTGAATGGATTTACGCCCTCCATTCGGGGTTAGGATTTTCCATAAGACATGTAACCATAATTCCAATCTTGAGTGGGGTGGTCCATAAGTCATGCAACCACAACCACAATCCCAATCTCTTTCTCTTGTTGTTTTATGTAGTTGATTCAAGTGGTTACACCACTACTGTTAACTTAAGCGATTTCGCATCCTTAATGTTAATATTGGCCCACTCGCCATCCACTAATATACTTTTGTCCCACCAAAGGTATATTAGCCTATGCAATGTGGCTCAATATGTTATATGCATGTACAGTTTATTCATATAATCGTGGCATGTTAATTATGTAGGTTAAGAGCGATCATAGAGAATTTCAAACAATTCAAGTCTATGCTAACTCATACAATGATCTTACAATAAGTCCCGCCTCGATATACTTATTATTTGTTCAACCAAGATTATATCACAATTCATTTCAATTTTATCTTTTCCTAATTCTAACGTAACTAGTTACAAGCACAAGTAAGGTAACAAAATAAGAGGAAAACTCACTCGGCTATTGGATCACCGGTCTCTTAGTAAAAGTAATATGGTAGTAGGAAATCATCAATTTTGAGGTCACCTAAAAAGGAAGAAATACCTTAATAAGTATTTAATCACTTAACTAATCCAAACTATCTCATACTAACTATCAAATTCGTAATTGTCGTCCTAAGCGAGAATTTCAACTTAAAACGGCCATAACTTGGTCGTTTTAACTTGGAATTTAGCAAATTATATATCGATTTCTATCTACTTCGAAAGATCTATCTAATTCTAATATTATATTTAAGTTTTGAAAACTTTGATGCTTCGAAAAGGTCCGATCATTTCTGATCAATAGCAAAATTCAATTCCGAAAAGTAGTTTGTGAATGTTTGTAATGTTTCTACTATCCAAAGCAAGTATACATGCAATATGAACAAGTTACTACCATAAATGATATATCATGAGATATATATATATATATATATACATGTTCTTGATGGTTGTAAACCCCGGTATTCTTAGTAGTCAAGTAACTCCGGGAATCAAAAGCAAAACCCTAAATCGATCTAGTTCAAGCTTAGTGAGAGAAGCTTAGAAACCCTAAATCCGGCTTTCCTTCGATTTCATAACAAAGAAATTTTATAAAATAAATTAATGTGAATTATTGTTTCAAAGTATATTCAAACCTTAGAAAGTTTTAATTTGGAAAAATTCTATTCCGGGCCTTCCCGAGCTCAATTACGGAAAAAACGAGTCTCAGGACCAGAAACTCAGAAAAATATTTCGGAATATTCATTAGAACCGAAATTTTATAAGGATTTCAAAAATATAAATTTTATAATTTTTCGGGCTATAAAAATTAAAGTTATAGCCTTTTTCCCGTATTTTCTTTACTACCAGTAAAGTAGATGTCTTGTCTACTGTTTATCACTATTCACAAGTACAACCTATACTACACACTACCCATACCCTATTCTTACATCCTTACAACTACTGATTATATTTTCTTTTCAAGAAAATTTTGTTTCCTACTTAATTATTACATTATTACATTTTATTACTTAAATTATAAATTATATCAAATTCAATTCACTCCCTCTCTCTTCCTCTAGTGTGGCCGATGCACCCCCTCCCCCATTTCCCTCTATTTGTTTTATTTTTACTTCTTTTATTACAATTAAACCCTAATTCACTAAATATATAAACTCATTTTCACTCTCTCTTCATTTTCACTATTCCAAAATTTTTGAAAGTTGAAAAACTCTTTCTATTCTTCTTCTTCTTGCCGTGAACCCTAGCCCTCCCTCACACACACACAAGCTCATTTCCTCTTCTTTTCTTCTTCAAATCTTCTTTTAGGTGATGATTTCTAGCCTTACTACTACATAATCTTGTAATGGCAAGACTATTCTTGTGTGTTTTTCCACTCAAAATCCCAATGAGCAAATGCTAGGGATAAGAAAACACTAATACATGAATATCAAGCCATTACAAGAGTAGATCTTGTGTTTAACAAGCTTTTGTTGAAGTATTATTATGTTCATGCATATAAAAGTAGAGATCTTGCATGAAAAATTTATGTTCATGTCTTTAAACTCATTTTCATGCACTATAAGTTGTAGATCTAGTATTTAGACATTCATGTTTTTCTTGACATTCATGTTCATATGAGTATTTTGTGTTTTCATTCATTAATGATCATAAAAGCTTAGTCTTGCATATATAAATGTGTTTGATGGTAGATCTTTATGAATATAAGACAAGGAACTTGAAAAGAAAAGGTTTTTGTTAGAAATGTTTAATGGAAAATTCGGATGAACTTCAAGACCTATTTTAAAAACCATTGAAATCACTTTGAAACTCATATTTTACATGAAAAATGAATGGTATAAGTAATAGGTATCACTAAGTAATGATTTTTGCAAGTTGAAATGAGATTAGGCATGAGTAATGTGTAAAACAAGTAGTGGAATTAAGATGGAAAATTTTGAGTTAGTGTTCAAGCTGTCAAATTCATAATTTGAGATGATGTATATGTAATCACCTAATATTCAAGCTCAAATTGCATGTTTTATGTGTTAAATGAAGTCTTTAGGTAATAGATATAGTAAAGATTTAAATTTTGATGCATTAAGCATGTTTTCTCAAAGGAAACATGAAAGAAATGAATTTTTCCAAAATTCGGATTTTTGTTAAAAGCTTATTTAAAAATATACTTGCAAGGTGAAAAATGTAAATTTTTATGTGGAAATGAAGGTCTTGGATAGTATAGATGATGAAAACTCATTTTTATTTAGATAACAAGTAAATTCTAAGAATAAAATCCCAAAACACTAAGGACATGAAAAATTGGAAAAAGTGGATTTTTAAGAAGTGACTATTGTTGGAGTCTTGCAAGAATTAGGAGTTCTTAAAGTTTCATTATCAAAAATCATCAAGATCATGCATATATTGAACTCATTACATGTCATTAATATTAGGAATTTATTCATATTTTATCTACACATGAATCATCAACTAAAAACATTTTGATTAAGTGCAAAACAATTTTTCGGAAATGGGAAAGTTACAGAACAGATCTGATCCCTCTGTTCTGTGACCTAAATGTTTTCAAAACTTGGAATTAATGATATAAATAGATAGATTTTTTGAAGTAGATAGAAATCGATATAAAATTTGCGAAATTTCGAGTTAAAATGACCAAGTTATGGCCGTTTTAAATTGGAACTTCCGCAAGTAGCGAGAATCACGATTTTGTTTAGTTTAGATGCATAGTTTGAATTAGTTAAGTGATGAAATTCTCATTAGGTTATTCTTATTTGGTAGGTGATCTCGAGAACGATGATCCCTACCACCCGACTACTATTACTAAGAGACCGGCGTACCATGGCCGAGTGAGTGTCACTTCCGATTTCAATTATTGCTTGTGATTGTAATGATAGTTGCATTAGTTGCTAAGCAAAGATAAAAGAATAATTATGCATGATGGGGTTAGTTGGGAATTATAATTGTCTGCTGTTGATGTGAAGTTGAACTTAAGGAATATCGAAGCTGGGTGATAATTCATTGCTTGAATAGAGAGGAGCTAGAATGGATTGTCCGTGAATATTGCTTGACCACATAAAAGAATTGGATTAATCGATTATTAGACATTCAATATAAATTTGAACTCATTCATATCACGATGGGGATGGAGCATTAGCTTTTGTTGGTTTTTGGTGATCCATAAAACAAATATGTTGGTTAATCGTGATCCATAATACGAATATGTTGGTTAATCATGATCCATAAAACGAATTATTGTTCAGTTGACCATGAGCTTAAACGGCGTTGTACCGTAGGATTTATTAATCTGCTAGCCCGGGATGGAGGGCGCAAGTCCATCCACATATGATTTCCGGCTGGTCATATGTTTGTTGAATTCACGTGATTGATGCATTTCACTTGATTGAATAATCGCTTGCTTGAATGTTATGTCTTAATTGCGATATGGAAGTTTTCACTCACTAAGCTAGTTAGCTTACGCCCCTATGGTTTTTACTTGTTGCAGCACGAGTTCATTTGGCTTAGGCCAAGGCAGGCTACAGCTCAGATACCGGAGCTAGGCGTTTCCCTTATAAGTTTATTCTGGTTTTGTTTAGACTTCCATAGGAAACCAAAAGACTCTGGATGACTGTAATGAACCTTAATATTCTTTTGCGGGGGAATGCCCCATAGACTTTGTAACTTTATGTATGAGTTTTGATTTATTATCTATGGCTATCGAATGCCACACTAAACTTCTTAACTCCATTAAATAGAGTATTCTATTGTCGTAAAGGGACGCTTTACATCTATATAAGACTCCTGAAGGACTCGGATAGTAATTCGAGAGTCTTATATAGTATGTGGTGGACTGTTACGTTTAGGATACCCCTATGAGGCGTGACAATGGTATTGAACAAAAGGAATTTTTAGAAAACCTTTTTTTTTCATAAGACTTTATGAAAAATTAACTTAGAAATGCTAGTTTTGTATTTTTGATAATCCCTACTTGTTTTTAGAAAAATTCCTTAATAAAATCTATTTATTCTTGTTAAAATTAAGTCTTCATTATGTATATTCCCTAAAGCCTTTGTTTTTCAATAAAAACTCCCATTTTACACTTTGTAAACATGTTTTTAAAAATGGTTCATTCCAAAATCCGAATTTCTCAAAACTTGTTTTTGTGGTGATTCCTTTATGTAGAAATCATTTGATACTTAGAAAATTAAGGCTTAACCATGCCTAGCCACTAAGGACTTCATTTCTTTAATAAAACTTTCATTTTGAGTTTCGAAAGTAAGTGTTTTCATGACCTCACTCCAAAATTACGAATTTCATAAGTTTACTAGCAACTCAAATTTTTCCTACTTCATTTTTACTCCTTGTTCTACATATTTTTCTTAGCAAATCCCATCTTAATTTATCAAAATCATTATTTGATGATACCTATGACCTAAACTCCTCATTTTTCATATAAAACACAAGTTTTGGAGTGGATAAATGGGTTTTTAAGGCATGGTTTTCAAACCATCCGAATTTACAAAATTTGGATAAAACTCAAATTTCATATTTTGTAATCTCTTCCTATTTTTGAGAATCTCTACTAGTAGATCTACCATTTACTTATCAAAAACATCTCCTATTGATATCTACTCCATAAGCCTTCCATTTTCTAAACAAAACTTTCATTTTTGTGTTGAAAAATGGGTTTTCAAAATTGGTCTTGGTTGAGATCCAAATTTACCAATTTTATTTTTGGACATATCTTTTGATAAAATCCATCTAAACTTATGAAAAATCATCCTTTACATATCCTATCTTAAGAACCTTCTATTTCTTGAATAAGATCTTCATTTTTGAGTTGGATAACATATTTTTAAACTAGGCCTTGGCCTAAATCCGAAAATAAGATTTTTATTTTGGAAATAACTTTTGAAAATCACATTTGATTCTTGTAAAAAGAAGTCTTGATGATATACATCCACTAATGTCACTCCCCATAGGGGTATCCAAAACGTAACAGTCCGCTACATACTATATAAGACTCTCGAATTACTATCCGAGCCCTTCGGAAGTCTTGTATAAATGTAAAGCGTCCCTTTACGACAATAGAATACTCTATTCAATGGAGTTAAGAAGTTTAATGTGGCATTCGATAGCCATAGATAATAAACCAAAACACATACATAAATTACAAAGTCTAAGGGGCATTCCCCCGCAAAAGAATATTAAGTCCATTACAGTCATCCAGAGCCTTTTGGTTTCCTGTGGAAGTCTAAACATATTTGAAATAAACTTCTAAGGGAAACTCCTAGCTCCGATACCTGAGCTGTAGCCTGCCTTGGCCTAAGCCAAATGAATTCATGCTACAACAAGTAAAAACTATA
Organism: Combretum micranthum; assembly: GCA_024138025.1. NCBI lineage: Eukaryota > Viridiplantae > Streptophyta > Magnoliopsida > Myrtales > Combretaceae > Combretum > Combretum micranthum. The sequence goes on along the minus strand of JAMXBD010003500.1, from coordinate 91,599 downwards.
GGGGCATAAGCTAACTAGCTTAGTGAGTGAAAACTTCCATATCGCAATTAAGACAAATCATTCAAGCAAGTGATTATTCAATCAGGTGAAATGCATCAAACAAGTGAATTTAGCAAACATATGACCAGCCAGAAATCATATGTGTCATGCCTCAAAGGGTACCCTAAACGTGACAGTCCGCCACACTCAATATTAAAGCTTAAGTATGACAACCTAAGCCATTCCCAAAAGCTTTTATATTAAGTGTAAGGTGTGCTTTCACAACTTTAGAGGACCATATATAGAATTATGAAGCTTGAGAAGATATAATAACATATTAAGAAAAGAGGATTCATAATAATCATTTACTCATATCAATGGTTTTACAAACTTAGGGGCATTTCCCATGATCACTATTCTATTACAAGATATTTGTACATCATTTCTAATGCTAAACTTCATCTAGAATTTTCTTTAAAAAGAAATTACCTGCCCGCAGGGTCCTCGTAGCCTTAACCATAAATAGGAAAATTGCAAAAGATATCTATGGGGGTATAAGCTAACATGCTTAGTGAGAATTATTTCCATAAATAACTTCTTGTAATAAAGTTTCAAACAAGTTAATTAAGCAAACAAATGGGATGCAATATACACGTGGGCAAACAAAGCATATAGTTTTCCAGGAACTATATGTTGAATGGATTTGCGCCCTTCATTCGGGGTTTGGTGATACATAACCTCAAATCAAGTAGTTTTAGTCAAAAGTTTTTATGCTCGCGAGCACTTATCGCCAAGCATTCCGAATTTACTTAAGTTGACCTTGCTTTCGGATTTTCCGCCAAGCATTTTCCTTAAGCCGCCAGGCAATCGCTTTCCGATCTTCCGCCAAGTGTTGCTTTCGACATGAGCCTATTATCCTTCTCACCCAAGGATAATAACCCAAAATGTAATGTGACTCATTTCGTGGTATGCATGAATCCATTTATTTATAATATCATAACATTATTATTATCAAGTTTAAGGTGATCAAGGCATTTCATACAAAGCAAGTGTTATACTAAAACAAGCATTTTAAATCAATTCCGGCTTCCATATTCTTACGATTCTTTCAAATAATTAATTAACATACATATCCATTTGTCTTTTCTTAATTCTAATGCAACTAATTTACAAGCACAACAAGTATAACATCTTATGGAAATAAACTCACGATGCCATGTCGACTATTCCTCTATGCGGGTGAGTCGTTCACATACTCCACTTAATCGTAATAATCTTCGGGATAAAGGAATCCTTCCTCAGGGTCACCTAGCTAAAGAAAATACCCACAATGAGTATTTCTTGATGATTTTCTTGAATTTTGACAAAACAATGTCAAAAGAACGTTAAAGTTCGTATAAAGGAATGTTCCAACTTAAAATGGTCATAACTTGGTCATTTTAACTTAACATCGCGCATATAATATACCAATTTCTACCTACTCGAAAAGATCTACCTATTTCCAAAATTATTTTTAAAAAAAAAGGTCATATAGGCTGCAAAACAGTGGCGACAAAATTCACCACGGATTTTCCAACAAAACAACTTTGGTTCAAGAAATCAAAATTTGTTTGATAAATACTTAGTTATCTATATAGTTGAAAAATTCTCTTTTTATAACTATATAACTCATATTTAAGCATGCTCAAGTGTTTTGTTGTCCAATTATATTTCTTGGGTAAAACAATGTTGGTTTGAAATTTTAGAAAACATAGTTTACAAGAATTTATTTTTGTAACTTTCTTGGAATGAATATTTGTTTCCCTTTGTTTTCCCGAAATTGCTTTATGTTGGTTTTATTATTTTTCCCGAATAACGTCTTTTTTAAATAAAAATTTCTATTTTCTAAGTTCTCTTATATTAGTACTACTTTTCCTATTTATTTTTCCTATACAATTTTCTTTGCCTATTTGTTTTGTAAAGGTCTTTACTTGGAAATTCCTTAGCCTTTCATCTTGTTTATCTTTTTTTTTTCATAAAAATCATTATTGTATCAACAATTATTTTCTTTTGAAAATCAAAGTGGAATAATAAAGGTTTTAAGTAGCTTTTCAAAGTAAAAGTAGTTTCTAAAATTATAGTGAGTTCTTTTTGTAACTTGAAAAGAGATAATTTTATTTTTGTTTAAACCATAGATCTCATACTTTTCATAAACTTATTTTTAAGCGTCAAAATCTCCTTTTTGTCAACTATTTTTTAGAACTTGAAATTTTGGACAACAATTTAAATAAACATGAATTATGAGAAAATAATAGCAAGCAACACAACATAAGTAATAAAGTTATGTATTGGAGTCTTAGCTTTTTCAAGGCTCCCGGGACTAAGAAATAGACTAGTCCCAAAATAAAATAAAATGAAAGAAAGAAAAACTTGTTTTGACTTGATGAAGACAAGTCTAAGACTAGAGACTAGTCTTAAAATAACAAGGAATAAGTAAATAAATTGCAATGGAATAATAAATAAATTGCATTGCATAAAGTAAATAAATTGCAAGTGAGCTTATATGCTCTAAAGAATATGTATGTATATAGATAGATAATAATACTTGAATATAGTAACAATAATATAAACAAAAATAATAACATGAACATAAATAGATTTTTCATGAACAAGAATAATACATGAACATAATGTAGCTTCCATAACTTGTAGTCTTTGAAAACTCACACTATGGTCATGTAAAGTTACATGACATGAAGAAGAAGAGAATAATATAAGATAGTTACCTTAAGAAGATTTTGATAGTAGTATGTCGTTATGGGTTTTTGTTGTAGATAGAAGTTGTTGTGGAATTATTTTAAGAGAGTTTTGAGATGGTATTTTGAGAGAGTTTTGAGAGGAGAATTTTGAGAGAGTTTTAGTAAGAAACTTGTGGGTAGTAGTGGTGTGAAAGAGGTGAAAGAGAAGGGGGGTATTTATAGGAAAATGTGGAGGGATTTTTGTATGATTAAAATAAAAGAAAAATAAAACAAATTGAGGGGCACATGGGGGAAGGGGGCGCCGGCCATTGAGAGATGTAAGAGGGAGTGATTTTATTTATTTATTTATTTTTGATAATTAAAAGATGTAATATGTAAGGTAGATGTGAAATAAAGTTATGGGAAAGGTAAAAAGTAAGAATTATAGGTTATGGAGTGTGTAAGAGTAGGTGTAAGAAAAAGTAGAGAGAAAAGAATAGTATAGAATAGTAATGAATAGTGTAATGTAAAGTAGATATGACTAATAAAGTACCGGTAGTAAGAAAATATGCTATAAATGCGATATCTGTTATTTTTACTTACTAAAAAATCACGAAACTGATATTTTTGAAAACCTTGTATTTTTACGAGTCTAATAGTGTATTCGAAATATTTTTACGATTTCGAGCCCGGGACATGTTTTTCAAGAACGTATCCAATCGGGTTTAGAGGACACCTGAAATTCGCAAAACTGATATTTTTATATAACCTATAGTTATTACGAACTATTCTAGCTAATTATTCCAACTTCTTTTTCTAGGGCCAAAGAAAACGGCAATGCCGGACTTAAGCGGTTACGGTAAACTAGGGTTTTATTGACTTTGGAAATCCGGTTGACTTCTGGTTTAGGGTTTTAAGCTAAACCGATTCCAAAAATTTGGGGGTTTACAATATGTGGATGGACTTGCACTCCCCATCCCAGGTTAGCAGATTAACGAATCCTACGACGCCGTTTAAGCTCACGGTCAACTGACAATATTTCGTTTTATGGATCACGATTAACCAACAATTTCGTTTTATGGATCACGATTAACCAATATGTTCGTTTTATGGATCACGATTAACCAACAAATGCTAATGCTCCATCTCCATCGTGATTTGAATGAGTTCAAATTTGTATTGAATGTCTAATAATCGATTAATCCAATTCTTTTAGGTGGCCAAGCAATATTCGTAGACAATCAATTCTAGCTCCTCTCTATACAAGCAATAACTTATCACCCGGCTTCGATATTCTTTAAGTTCAACTTCACATATCAATAGCAAACAATTATAATTCCCAACTAACCCCATCATGCATAATCATTCTTTTTATCTTTACTTAGCAACTAGTGCAACTATTATTACAATCACAATACTCACGCGGCCATGGTACGCCGATCTCTTAGTAATAATAGTCAGGTGGTAGGGTATCGTCGTTCTCGGGATCACCTACCAAATAAGAATAACCTAATGAGAATTTCATCACTTAACTAAATCAAACTATACATCTAAACTAAACAAAATCGTGATTCTCTCTATTTGCGGAAGTTCCAACTTAAAACAGTCATAACTTGGTCATTTTACTCGGAATTTCGCAAATTTTATATCGATTTCTATCTATTTCGAAAGATCTATCTATTTATATTATTAATTCCAAGTTTTGAAAACATTTAGGTCATGGAACAAAGGGATCAGATCTGTTCTGTAACTTTCCCATTTCCGAAAAATTATTTTGCACTTAATCAATATGTGTCTAGTTGATGATATATGTGTAGATAAAATATGAATGAATTCCTAATATGAATGTCATGTAATGAGTTCAACATATGCATGATCTTGATGATTTTTGATAATGAAACTTTTTAAGGACTCCTAATTATCACAAGACTCCACAATAGTTTACTTCTAAAAAAAAAAAAAAATCCAATTTTCCAATTTTTTGCATCTCCTAGTGTTTTGAGATTTTATTCTTAGAAATTCATTGTTACCTAAGTAAAAATGAGTCGTCATCATCTATACTATCCAAGACCTTTATTTCTACATAAAAATTCACAATTTTCACCTTACAAGTATGTTTTTAAATAAGCTTTTCACAAAAATCCGAATTTTGGAAAATTCATTTCTTGCATATTTCCTTTGAGAAAACTTGTTCAATGCATCAAAATTTAAAGCTTTACTATATCTATTGCCTAAGGACTTCATTTAACACATAAAACATGCAATTTGAGCTTAAAAACTAGGTGATTACATATGCATTATCTCAAATTACGAATTTAACAATTGATCACTAACTCAAAATTTTCCATCTTAATTCCTTTACTTGTTTTACACATTACTCATGCCTAAACTCATTTCAACTTGTAAAAATCATTCCTTAGAGATACCTATTACAGATACCTTTCATTTTCATATAAAATATGAGTTTCAAAATGGTTTCAAGGGTTTTTAAAATAGGTCTTGAAGTTCATCCGAATTTTCCACTAAACATTTCTAACAAAAATCTTTTCTTTTCAAGTTCCTTGTCTTATACTCATAAAGATCTATCATCTAACACATTTATATATGCAATGCTAAGCTTTTACGATCATTAATACATGAAAACACAAAATACTCATATAAACATGAATGTCAAGAAAAATATAAATGTCTAAACACTAGATCTATAACTTATAGTGCATGAACATGAGTTTAAGGACATGAACATAAACTTTTCATGCAAGATCTCTACTTTTATATGCATGAACATAGTATTACTTCAACAAAAACTCATTAAACACAAGATCTACTTCTTGTGATAGCTTGATATTCTTGTATTAGTGTTTTCTCATCCTTAGCATTTGCTCATTGGGATTTAAGGTGGAAAACACACAAGAAAAGTCTTGCCATTACAAGATCATGTAGTAGGAAGGCTAGAAATCATCACCTAAAGAGAGGTTTGGAGATGAAATGAAGAAGAAATGGACTTGTGAGTGAGTGAATGTGTGTGTGGAGCTAGGTCTCGGCAAGAAGAAGAAGAAAAAGAGAGTGTTTTGCAACTTTCAAAATTTTTGGAAGAGTAAAAATGGAGAGAGAGTGAAAATAAGTTTATATATTAAGTGAATTAGGGTTTAGTTGTAATAAAAGAAGTAAAAAATAAAACAAAATAGAGGGAATTGGGGAGGGGTGCGCCGGCCACATGAGAGGAAGAGAGAGGGAGTGAATAATTTTGTTTGAATTTGTAATTTAAGTGATAAAATGTAATAATTAATTAGCAAATAAAATTTTCTTGGAAAAGAAAATATAATGAGTAGTTGTAAGGATGTAAGAATAGGGTATGGGTAGTGTGTAGTGTAGGTTGTACTTGTGAATAGTGGTAAATAGTAGACAAGACATCTACTTTACCGGTAGTAAAGAAAATACGGGAAAAAGGCTATAACTGTAATTTTTATAGCTCGGAAAATTATAAATTTTATATTTTTGAAATCCTTATAAAATTTCAGTTTTAATGAATATTTTGGAATATTTTTCTGAGTTTCTGATCCCGGGCTCGCTTTTCCGTAATTGAGCTTGGGAAGGCCCGGAATGGAAATTTTTCCAAAATTAAAACTTTCTAAGGTTTGACATATACTTTAAAAAAATAATTCACATTAATTTATTTTATAAAACTTCTTTTGTTATGAAACCGAAGGAAAGTTGGATTTAAGGTTTCTAGGCTTCTCTCACTAAGCTTGAACTAGACCGATTTAGGGCTTTGCTTTTCGATTCCCGGAGTTTGCTTGACTACTAAGAATACTGGGGTTTACAGCTAAAACTTCATTTTCTCAACTAAAAATTTCATTTTGAGACTTGGAAAGTGGTTTTTAAATATAGGTTTTGTCAAGATACGAATTTTACTATTTTTATTCAAGTTCAAATCTAAGATCTACACATAATATAAACATGAATATAAAAGAAATGCATGGTAGTAAACTATAAACCCATAGATCTAAACTTTACTCCTCAAAATATTCATTTATGATATCTATTCCTTAAGCCCTTCATTTTAAATGAAAAATACACATTTTGAAGTTGAAAAAGTTTTTCTAAATATGGTTCCCTTTTTATCCAAATTTTCAAAAATGATTTTTGTTGAAAATAAAATAGATCTTGAGCTTTCTAAAAATTTTCTACTATCATCATGATACTACAAGTTATTTATGAACATGAAGCAAAAGTCTAATGCATTTATGAACTCAAAACAACTAGATCTAGTTTACTATACTAGTTATAAATGCATGAACACTAAGATAGTTATGTGAATGGTGAATATATACATAAATCATTAACAATAACAAAAATACTAACTCAAATAACAAGATCTAAAGTATAAACAAAAATCAAAGCTACAAAAAGTTAGATCTACAAAATATAACTACTTTTAGCAAGAAAATAATAATGATACAAGAAAATAAGCATGGCTAAGAGGAGCGTTTCATTTTGGCATCATCATCCTTAGCTTTTAAGCTTATGGAAGGTCATTTGATGCATGAAAACTCTCACTATACCTTACCTATATCATCTATGGAAGCTTTAAGAAGAAAGTTTACATAAAAATCTTCAGAATGAAGTGTGGAAGCAAGGTTTAGAACTGGGGGTAGCTTGTGTTCATGCAAGAACAAGAACAAAAGAAGAATGAAAGAGAGGAAAAAGAGAGGAAAAGAGAGAGTAAATGAGATAGGGTTTCAAAGGAATGAAAAGAAGTAAATGAGAGGCATTAAATGGAGAGAGAGGAGTGTATTAATTGGAAGAAAAAAAAAATAAAACAAGGGCAGATTTTGGGAGGGGAGTTCACGTGAATTCAAGAGAGGGAGAGAAGAGTGTTTAGTTGTCTTGTAACTTAAATTTTGAAAGTGTAACTTATGTCATTTAATTTGCTAACTAAATGAGACTTTAAACCTTAAATAAATTAATAAAATAAAAGAAAAGTGGATGATTTTGGGAGTGTGGCAGCTGCCATGTATGGGGAAATGGGGTGTAAAAAGAGAGAAGGAAAACTTGAATAATGTGTAGAAGTGAAAAATGAAGTGTACTTAAAGTATGGGTTGAAAAATTACTTTTTTATTGGGAAAATATATAAAATAAAATTAAGAAAAATATTTTTAAAGGAGTGGCAGAATTTTCATAAATAAAATTAAATAATTAATTGAATTATTTAGTATTTTCAACAAATGTGTTACCGGTTGTTGGAATTTAGGGATCAAAATGCAGCGGAAATATGTATATTTTTCGTAAAAATACGAACCCTAAATCCCAATTTTAGATCCATGCGATTCAATCAAATTAAAGCGAAATAGAATTACCTTTTTGAAGCTTTAAAATTCTCAAATTCGGATCTTGAGATGCTGCAAATGCGAACACCCTCTACTTCGTCCACACGAACAAGCCACCAAAAAGGAATCAATTCTTGCGTGCTAGCGCAGTCTAGAACCTTCCTAGATTGATGAGGAAGATCTGAGTTTTTCTCTTTCTTTTAGGGTTACAGAGTTTCTCTGCCGTCTAATGTGACGTCAAAGAGTCTTAACCCTAACGAGACACTATCACACCTATTTATATTATGTCAGTATTTTGCACTGACAATAATGCCCCTAATCTTATTAAGGTTGGTAGTGATAGTAAATTATTATTCATAATAATAATTTATTTATTCTTCCTATTGGATTTTTTTAAAAAAATAAGTCACTAACTAGTGATTGGCCTCTAGTACATGAAATAACAATACTTAGTAATTGGCCTAGGACACAATCACTAACACCGTTATGATCAAAATACATGAATATGGGCTATAAATGATATTTTTATCACCCAAAAAAATCTAAAAAATGATTTTATGAAAATAAAAATATTTTTCAATTATTAAATTAATTTATTTTATTTTTAGTATCGGGTCTTAAACAGAATCTGATCCCGTAAAAGCTTGAAACTAACTAAATTTTAGAAAAAGAAAATTTTCTATGCAATATAAAATATTTATCTAAAAATATAAAGCTTTATAAGAATAATAAAATTGCGTAAGAAAATAGAAGTAAATAGTATAAAAGACTAGTTAATCACCGGTAGTAATGAAATACGAATATAATCGCAAAATTAGATATTTCTAGTTATTGAAAAATTATAAAACTGATATTTTAGAAATCCTTATGAAAATACGAGTCTAATGGTACTAATGGTATATTTTTGATATCTCGAGCCCCGGGACACGCTTCTCGAAGTATGTATCCAAACGGGCTTGAAATAGGTCAAAATTTTACCAATATGATATTTTTAAGCCAACTTATATTACTACGAGCTATTCTACACACTTAAACTACACCTCGGCCTCTAGGGTTAAGGGCACTAGATTGCCGGACTTAAATTATTGTATTCCACTTAGGGTTTTCGGGTGATTTTCTGGTTTAGATCTTTACCAATTTGAAAACTGATGTTTTATGTTTATACAACATATTTAATTTGAGAAATTTATTTTAAATTTTATTTTTGTAAGTATTTAATATCTCTCAACGTTTTCGGAATTCTTGAATTGAGTTTTATTTCTGAAAGTTTATCGTTGTTTACCTTTTTAATAATTTGTTTTTGAATTTTATATTACCCGATTTTACACTTCAAAGTTAAATATGGAATTTTTTGTACGTAGTGGTTTTGAATTTGAAGACTGTTGAATTCTTATTTTATTTTTAAGGAATCTCATTTTCTCAAGATTAAGAAATTTCTAGATTCGTTTGTGATTTAGGACTAGTCGAAGTTCGGTTTTAATTTGGAGTGATTTTTTGGGTTTATTTTCAAAGTTCATCTTAGAATTATTTTCTGAAATGTTTCGGAGCTTACAATCTCTCAGCCTATTCAGTTGAAATCAAAGATGGGTCTATTAGATGCACTATACAATCAAACCCACACAAACGGATTCAAACTACTAGTCACAAATCTCAGTCAATTGACTTAAAAGCAAATTTGGTTTCACATGAATTAGGATTTAGATTTGCAAACCCTAAGTTAGAGGAGATTATTTCTCCATGGATTTAAAAATTAAGAACATGATATGAAGAAATAAAATGAGATTAATCAGAAGATATTACAATTCAAAATAGAGTCTTATAGAAATTACAAACAATTGTTTAAAATGATTTTTACCTAGAAAACTACGAAATCTTCCAAAGAGAGAAGAAATAAAATTCTTTCGCTCCAAAAATTCTCTTTTTACACTACATTAGTACTATTCTATCGAATGTACATTGTACAATCTATCACGTGCCTTTTGTAAGCCTCGGAAAATTTCAGCAAATAATTTCAAGATGAACTTCGAAAATAAACCCTGAAAATCACTTCAATTTAAAATCGAATTTCAACTAGCCAAAAATACGTGCGAATCCAGAAATTTCCGAATCTTGAGAGAAATTGGAATCCTTAAAAACAAAATAAGAACTCATCATACTTCAATTCCAAAATCACTACGTACGACAAATTCTATACGTAGCTCCGACTTATAAAATCGGGTAATATAGAACCCAAAAACAAATTATTAAAAAGTGAATAACGATTAACTTTTGGAAATAAAACCCAATTCAAGAATTTCGAAAACGTTAAAAGATATTAAATACATACAAAAATGAAATGTAAAATAAATTTCTCAAATTAAATATGTTGTATGAACATAAAATATCAGTTTCCAAATTGGCAAGGATCTAAACAGGAAAAATCACCTAGAAACCCTAACCGAAATACGATAGCTTAAGTTTGGCAATCTAGCACCCTTAACCCTAGAGGCCGAGGTGTAGTTTAAATATAGAGAATAGCATGTAGTAACATAAGTTTGTTTAAAAATATCAGATTGGTAAATTTTTGACTTATTTCGAACCCGTTCGGATACAGACTTCGAAAAGCGTGTCCCGGTGTTCGAGATATCAAAAATATACCATTAGTACCATTAGACTCGTAATTTCATAAGATTTCCAAATATATTAGTTATATAATTTTCGGGTTATAAAAGTTACAGATAAACCTTTTTATTCGTATTTCATTACTACCGATAATTAATTAGTCTTTTGCACTATTCATTTCTATTTCATTACACAATTTTATTATTCTTATAAAACCTTATATTTTTAGATAAATATTTTATATATTTAGAAAATTTTGTTTTTCCAAAATTTAGTTAGTTCGGGCTTTTATGGGATCAGATTCTGTTTAAGAGCCGATACTAAAATAAAATAAATTAATTTAACAATTGAAAATATTTTAAAAATATTTTTACATAAAATAATTTTTTAGAATTTTTCGGATTATAAAAATATCATTTATAGCCTATATTCGCGTATTTTTATCATACCGATAACATATTTGTTAAAATACTAAAATAATTCAAATAATTATTTAATTTTAATTATGAAAAAATCTGCTACAAATATTTGGAATAAATTTTGTAATTTTATTTTATTTTATTAAGAAAGTACTTTTACAACCCATACTTTCAAGTACACCTTACACATATCACTTCCTTTTCACTTCAATCTTTCTACACTTTGTCTCACACTTCATGGCAGATTATTCCTTCTTTATGGCTGCCATTGTCCCTTAATTACTCCTATTTTGACTAAAATAAATAAATTCTACTCCTTCTTAAAGAAGCTACACATACACATTTATTACATAATTTAATTTCAAGTCAAACTTCAACAAAACACACACTCTCTCTCTTCCCCAATTCACGTGGACAGCCTCCCCCACATTTTCTGCCTTGTTTTATTTTTTTTACTCCTTCAATTAATTAAAACACATTTAATACACTCATTTTCTCTCTCTCCTTCATTTACTCATTTTTCCTTTTTCATTCCTTAGCTTTTCTCTCTCTTTTTCCTATCTTTTCTTCTTCTTCTTGCTCTTGCTCTTCAAGAACACAAGTTGCCCCCTTCTTCTTCATGAGCTTCCACACATATTCTTGAAGATTTTTAAGCAAATCTTCCTCTCAAACTTCCATCGATGATATAGGTAAAGTGTAATGAAGGTTTCATGCATCAAATGACCTTCCATAAGCTTAAAAGCTTAGGATCATGATGCCAAAATGAAACACTCGTCTTCTCATTATTATTGTCTTGTATCATAATTATTTTTTTTGTTTAAAGTTGTTATATTTTGTAGATCTAACTTTTTTTAGCTTTGATTTTTGTTTATGCCATAGATCTTGCTATTTGAGTTATTATTTTTGTTATTTCTTATGATTTATACATATGTTCCTCATTCACATGTGTTCATGCACTTATAACTAGTTTAGAAGACTAGATCTAGTGTTTTGAGTTCATAAAATGCATTAGACTTTGTTTTATGTTCATGAGCAACTTGTAATAGCATGATGATAGTAGGAAAGTTGTAGGAAACTTAAGATCTATTTTATTTTCAACAAAAGTCATTTTTGAAAATTCGGATGAAAAATGAACCATATTTAGAAAAGTTATTTTTCAACTTCAAAATGTGTATTTTTCATTTAAAATGAAGGGCTTAGGGTATAGATAACATAAATGAGTGATTTTGATGGGCAAAGTTTAGATCTATGAGTTTAAAGTTTATTATCATGGATTTCTTTTAGATTTATGTTCATATTAAGTATAGATCATAGTTTTGAACTTGAACAAAAATTGTGAAATTCGTATTTTGGCAAGACCCCTATTTAAAAACAACTTTCCAAGTGACAAAATGTAATTTTTGCTTAAGATAATGAAGGCTTAATATATGTATATCATCAAGACTTCTTTTTACAAGAATCAAAAGTGATTTTCAAAAGTTATTTTCAAAATAAAAATCTTATTTTCGGTTTAGGTCAAAACATATTTTAAAAACATGTTTTCTAACTAAAAAATGAAGTTTTTTATTCCAGATATGAAGGGCTCTTAGGATAGGATATGTAAGGAATGGATTTTCATAAGTTTAGATAGATTTTATTAAAAGATATGTCCAAAAATAAATTTTGTAAATTCGGATCCCAACAAAGACCAATTTTAAAAACACATTTTTCAACTTCAAAACAAGATTTTTATTAAGAAAATGGAAGTCTTGAGGGATAGGTTTGATTAGGAAATGGTTTTTGAAAGACTAAATGAGTTTTACAAGAGAACAAGCTCAAATGAATTTCTCAAAATTCTGATTTGAAAATAGCCACAATTTAAACACCTATATCCAAATGCCAAAATGATAATTTTTATAGGAAAATGGAAGTCCTAGGGAATATAATAACAAAGACCAAGTTTTGATAAGGATAAAAGAAGTTGATCAAAGTATAATCTTAGAATAACAAATGGTTTCCAAAATAGGTTAAACAATGTTTTCATTCTTTAAAATTTTGTAAAATTCGTACTTAGGCAAACCACCTATGTCAACACGTATTTTCTAACCTCAAAATGAAGGTTTTTATTAAATAATGAAGGTGATGGTTATATAGATCATCAAGGTTGAGTTTTGATAAAATAAAGTATGATTTTTCAAGAAGAAAAACTATTTTTCTTAACCTAGTATAATTCAAAGTTTTGCAAAGTAAAAGTTTTCAAAAAAATTCTTGGTACTATATGTATACATATAGGAAGATCATCTCATAATCTTCATGACAATAGCTTGTAGGTAGTACATATACATGATGCATTGTAGAGATAAAGCATGAAAATAGAGTTTATCCAAAATTTGTAAATTCGGATGATTTCAAAGCCATGCCTTAAAAACTCATTTATCAACTCCAAAACTTATGTTTTATATGAAAAATGAGGAGTGTAGGTCATAGGTATCATCAAGTGATGATTTTGATAAATTAAGATAGGATTTGCTAAGAGAAATATGTGGAACAAGGAGTGGAAATGTAGTAGGAAAATTTTGAGTTGCTAATCAACTTAGGAAATTCGTAATTTTGGACTGAGATCATGAAAACACATACTTTCCAAACTCAAAATGAAAGTTTCATTAAAGAAATGAAGTCCTTAGTGGTAAGGCATGATTGAGCCTTAATTTTCTAAGTATCCAATGATTTTTACATAAAGGAATCACCACAAAAACAAGGTTTGCAAAATTCGGATTTTGGAGTCAACCCTGCTTGAAAACATGTTTACAAAATGTAAAATGGAAATTTTTATGTAGATATGATGGTTATAAGTAATATATATATTTAAGACTCAATTTTAACAAAAATAATTATATTTTCTTAAGTAATAAATCCAAAACAAATGGAAATGATCAAAGTTAGAAAACTAGATTTTTCATAAAGAGTTGTTATTATGGTCTTGCAAAATAAAAAGTTATAAAATTTTCCTTTCGCAAGAATCATCAAGATCATGCATACACTAAGCTTATCTCATGTCATTCATGTTAGGAAATCATTCATATTGCATGTATAGCTAATCTATATAATAGAAACATTACAAACATTTACAAAACTATTCTTCGAAATTGGAACTTGCTACTGTTCTAATCTGATCCGACGTTTTCAAAGCTTCAAAGTTTTCAAAACTTAAATATAATATTAGAATATATAGATCTTTAGAAGTAGATAGAAATCGATATATAATTTGCGAGATTCCGAGTTAAAATACCATGTTATGGCCATTTTAAGTTGGAATTTCCGCTTATGACGAAAATTGCGAATTTGATAGTTTGTATAAGATAGTTTGGATTAGTTAAGTGATGAAATACTTATTAGAGTATTTCTTCCTTCTTAGGTGATCCCGAATTCGAAGATTCCCTACCACCGGATTACTTGTACTAAGAGACCGGTGATCCAATGACCGAGTGAGTATTACTTCCGATTTCATTTATTGTATGTGATTGTAATAATAGTTACACTAGATATTTGGTAAAGATAAAATGGATATGTATGATGGGGACGAACGGGGACTATGTATGCTTGTTGTTGATATGAGAATTGGAATGTAAGAATATCGAAGCCGAGTGGTTAACTATTGCTTGTATAGATGAATTAGAATTGATTGTTTGCGATTATTGATTGATCAGTTAAAAGAGTTGTTATAATTGATTATTTGGAATTGAAGATGAAATTGATCTCATTCATATCACGATGGGGATGGAGCATTAGCATTTGTTGGTTTATCATTGTACCTTAAACGATTTTTGTTGGTTTATCGTTGTACCTTAAACGATTTTATAGTTTATAGTTGTCCGTAAGATGAAACGGTCTTGGTTCGTACCGTGGGATTCGTTAATCTGCTAACCCGGGATGGAGGGCGCAAGTCCATCCACATATGATTTCTGGCAGGTCATATGTTTGTTGAATTCACGTGTTTGATGCATATCACTTGTCTGACTAATCACTTGATTGTATGATGTGTTATAAATGCAATCCTGGAAGTTCTTACTCACTAAGTTAGTGTAGCTTATACCCCAATAGATGTTTGATTAAACAGGTTGTCTCGAGAATGCTAGGTGGGGACCGTGATAGTTGGAGCCAAGAATGACTTCAGGATTCTGGTAAGGAATAAGAATGCTTGAAGTTATTAGTTAAGTTTTATGATTTGGCTTGTAATAGTTTATTGTAGTGGAATCTTTCGATTAATGTAATTGAAGTGTAATGCTTTGTATTTGGAGTACAGTAAATTGAATTTCCTTTACATTGTTACTTAAGTTATATCAACATAAAATGTATCACTCCGATGAGTCTCCTCCATGTGTTAAACGCCTTGTACATAGTATGGAAGCCTTCGCGTGACTGAGGTGGTCATTCTTATGCTTTAATATTATGTACGGTAGATTGCCACGTTTAGGGTACCCCATCGGGGTGTGACAGTTTAGTTGGTATCAGAGCAACAAGGTTTTGGGAATTAGGTGGGAAGACTTTAGGAGAATAAAATGTTAAGATACGATCTTAGGAATCGATAGGCGAGTGTTAGATAACCCTTAAGTAAAGAAGAAACTAAATTTTGCTCTATGACCTTTAAGGTATGACTTTCGATCATTAAGTATTTGAATCCTATCTTGGAGAGTTCTGGAGAACATAGGAATAGATATATAGAAAGAAAGATTGAAATTATTTAAGGAGACGATCAAATCCATTCTAGCAACTGCAAAATACAGGAGTAAGTGACCTTCCCCGACCCTTGGTTCAAGCCGATAATGGAGATGCTAGATTACCCCTTTGACCTATATGACCACTAGGTGGGTAGGATTAATTGCATGCTTTCACCGTTTTTCTAAATAAACAAGTTTATAGGAAATAAAAAGTTATAACTCTTTTTCTAAACCATAAGCAACTTGTGAGTAGTATAATTAGGCTAACGTGACCGTCTCGTCCTGTTTCTAGGAGACTACCTGAGGAGAACGTGCAACAATTGACTAATCTTTCTGAGGAACAATAAGTGAGAGATACTCCACCACCACAAGATCCAATGCAACAAGTCATAGGTCTTCTAGGATGTTTGGTGGATACACAAAAGCTCCTCTTACAACAAATGCTTACTAGAAATGTACCGGTTCAGGTGAAAGGACCCCACCAAGTGACAATGCAAGGAATTAAGACTCCTTCTTCTATGGCTAGTTCAAACTCCAAGGTCAAGAGGTCTAAGAAAACTAGCCTATCTGTTAAGAATGAACCTTTTAAGAGGCGTAAGATCAATTGTTGGAAGTGCAAGGAAAGTCATTATCTAAAACAGTGTCCACAGCTGAAGCACAAGTGTTACCTCTGTGGAGATCCCAAGCATAAAATTATGGACTGTCCAAGAAAGAAAACCCTAAAGTGCCTCATCTATAAATAGCCGGGACACCGGGCGAGTAGATGCCCCCACAAGAATTAACAAGTGGATAGCTGTCCTTGTTTGGAAGAAATCAGTCTCTTAGAAATATCAATAGATCTCTCGTGTTGAGCATTAGGAGCAATTAACTTTTTGAGTAAAAAGAACAAAGATGTTTTGAAAATGTAAACCGATGTTGTGGTTTATCATCTAGTTCATGAAATAATTCCAATTTATATTTTGCATCCTTTCTTTGAACTTTTGTAAATGGAGACTTACATCTTCTCTTGATTTCATGTATTTCGTATTGGATATTATGAAGTTCCTATTTTTTCTTTTTATTTCAATGGAATTTCAATATTTCTTATATACATTTGTATTTTCATATTTCTGTGTTCTGTATTTCCGATAAGCTTCTTAAAGTCTCTTTTAACGCCTTAAGACATAATAAAAGATTTAGAATTTTCACCCGAGCTTAATAAAACTGTAGGAGACATACCCAACCACAACAAGAACCCGTTGTAAACCCTGGTAATCTCAGTAGTTAAGAAAACCGCGGGAGTTGAAAATCGAAACCCTAATCCGGTTCAGTTTAAGTCTAGTGAGAGGAGCTTAGGAACCCTAAATCCGGCTTTTCTTTGGTTTCATAATAAAAGAAGTTTTATAAAGTAAATGAATATGAATTATCATTCTAAAGTATATTTTAGACCTTTGAAAGTTTTAAATTCGAGAATTTTCAATTCCGAGCCTTCACGAGCTCAATTACGGAAAAGCGTGCCCCGAGACCACGAACTCAGAAAATGTTCTGGAATATTCATTAGAACCATAATTTTATAAGGATTCCAAAAATATCAATTTTATAATTTTCGGGCTATAAAAATTACAGTTATAGCATTTTCCCGTGTTTTCGTTACAACCGTTAAAGTAGATATCTTGTCTATTGTTCACAAATACAACCTACACTACACACTACCCATACCTTGTTCTTACATCCTTACAACTATTCATTTCAATTTTCTTTCCCAAGGATTTTTGTCTCTTAAATAATTATTACATTTATTACATTTTAATTACTTAAATTACAAAATATCAAATTTCACACACACACACTCTCCCCCTCCATATGGCCGGCGCCCCTCCCCTCTTTTCCCCCTCTCATTTGATTTGTTTTACTATTTTTATTCATTAACAAACCCTAAATTACTCATATATAAACACCTTTCTCTCTCTCTCTCCTCATTTTCACTTGTTTCAAATTTTTACTAAAGTAAAAACTCTCTCTTCCTCCTCCTATTGTGCCGTGAGCGCAGCCCGGTGCCCCTCCCCCCCTCACTCTCACACATTCAACTCAAATCCCCTTCATTTCTACCTTAAATCTCTATTGGTATGTTGATTTTAAGCTTTGTTCTTCCTAAATCTTGCAATGGCAAGGCTATTGCTTGTGTGTTTTCCCATTAATTCTAATGAGCATATGCTAGAGACATGAAAACACTTGAACAAGAATACCAAGCCATCACAAGACATGGATCTAATGTTTAAATGAGTTTTTGTTGAGATATTATCTTGTTCATGCATGTAAAAGTAGAGATCTTGCATATATATTGATGCTCATGCCATGAAACTTATGATTCATGCATTATATTTAGTAGATCTAATGTTGAGACATTTATATCTTCATCTACATTCATGATCATATGGTTATTTTAATTTTCATGCATGGATGATCATAAAAATATAGCCTTGCCTATGTATAGATATGTTAGATAGTAGATCTCCATGTATAGAAGGCAAGAAGATTGAAAAAGAAAAGGTTTTGTTAGAAATGATTTGTTGGAAATTCGGATGGATTTAGAACCCTACCTTAAAGACCACCAAAACCACTTTAAAACTCATGTTTTTCATAAAAATTGGAAGGTATATGTAATAGATGCCCTTAAGGAATGATTTTCATAAGTTTAGATGAGTTTAGGCATGATAAAAATGTAAAACAAGTAGTGGAGTTAGAATGAAAAATATTAAGATGGTGATTAGAAGTAAAATTCGTAATTTAAGATGGTGCCTACATGAACACTTAGTATCCAAGCTTAGATGGCATGTTTTATGAGTCAAATGAAGCCCTTAGATGCTAGATGCAATGAAGCTTCAATTTTTTATGCATTAAATAAGTTCTCTCATAAGGAAAATGCAAGAAAATGAAATTTACAAAATTCGGATTTTTGTGAGTAGCTTGTTTAAAAACATATTTACCCAATGAAAATGTGGATTATTATGCATAAATGAAGGTCATGATTAATATAGATGTTGAAAACTCATTTTCATATAGATGGTGAGTAAATTCCAAGAATAAAATCATAGGAACCCTAGAGAATGTAAAGTTGGTAAAATTTAACTTTTCATAAGTGATCATTATGAAATTCTTAATAATTAGGAGTCCATGGGATTTCATCATCAAAGATCATCAAAAACCATGCATATATTGAGTTCATTACATGATAGTCATATTAGCAACTCATTCACATACCATCTATACATGAATCATCAACTAGGAATATTTTTATCAAAAGCAAAACAAATTTTCGGAATTGGAGGATTTACGGAACAGATCTGATCCTACTGTTCCATGACCTTACTGTTTTCAAAACTTGAAAATAATATTAGAAATAGGTATATCTTTCGAAGTAGGTAGAGATCGATATAAAATTTGCTAAATTCCGAGTTAAAATGACTAAGTTATGGCCGTTTTAAGTTAGAACTTCTGCAAATAGCGCGAATTCCGAATTCATCTAGTTTAGATGCATAGCTTGGAATAATTAAATGATGAGATTCTTATTAGGATTATTCTTATTTGGTAGGTGATCTTGAGCAAGACGATACCTTACCACCCGATTACTATTACTGAAAGACCGTCGAACCATGGCCGAGTGAGCATTACTTCCATTCTC
Source organism: Combretum micranthum (assembly GCA_024138025.1). NCBI lineage: Eukaryota > Viridiplantae > Streptophyta > Magnoliopsida > Myrtales > Combretaceae > Combretum > Combretum micranthum. The sequence continues at coordinate 72,195 of JAMXBD010003500.1, read as the reverse complement.
GATTAATGTTTGTGATTGTATTGTTAGTGGCACTAGTGATGTAGGCAAAGATAAAAATGGAAATGTATGATGGGGTATATGGGAATTATATATTGTCTGCTGTTGATATGTGAAATGGAACTTAAGAAATTTCGAAACCGGGTGTTAAGCTATTGGTTGATTAGCTAGCATTTTATATGGATTGTCTGTGGATAATTGTTGGTCACCTAAAAGAATCGAATTAATGTATATTTGACTTCAATTATAATTGGACTCATTCATATCACGACGGGGATGGAGCATTGGCATTAGTTGGTTTTTCGTGATCCATAAACGAATATGTTGGTTAATCGTGATCCATAAAACGAAATTATTGGTTAATCGTGATCCATGAAACGAATTATTGTTCAGTTGACCATGAGCTTAAACGGCGTCGTACCGCAGGATTCGTTAATCTGCTAACCCGAGATAGAGGGCGTAAGTCCATCCACATATGATTTCCAACTGGTCATATGTTTGTTGAACTCATTTGTCTGATGCATACATTTGCGTGAATAATCACTTGCTTGAGTGAATTGTATTAATTGTGACATGGAAGTTCTTACTCACTAAGCTAGTTAGCTTGCGCCCCCATAGCTTTTATTTGTTGCAGCACGAGTTCATTTGGCTTAGGTCGAGGCAAGCCACAGCTCAGGTATCGGAGATAGGAGTTTCCCATAGAAGTTTACTTCGCTTTTGTTTAGACTTCCGTTGGAAACTAAAGGACTCTGGAGGACTGTAATGGACTTGATATTATTTTGCGGGGGAATGCCCCTTAGATTTTGTAAAGTTTAAATATGTGTTTTGGTTTATTATCTATGGCTAATGAATGCCATATTAAACTTTTTAACTCCATTGAATGAGTATTCTATTGTCGTAAAGGGACGCTTTACATCTATACAAGACTCTCGAAAGGCTCGGATAGAAATTCGAGAGTCTTTTATAGTATGTGGCGGGCTGTTATGTTTAGGATACCCTACGGGGCGTGACACCCGTCATGACCCCAAGTCGAAAGGTTGGAACACTTCACTTGGATGATGGCCCAAACAAGGAAGAAGACACAATATTGGATAAGATACAATGTTGGGATTACCCTTGGATTAAATAACTAGACTAAGAATAGGAAAGCTTGAGACCATTAAAAGTTAGAATGAGCCAGTGATGGAAACTAAAACAAAACTCAATTAATTTAACAAATTCCAAGACACCCCTAATACGACCCCGTGTAAATGAAGAACTTTGAAAGATCGAAAATCTATGACGATCTTTACACAGAAGTTAAAACTTCAGTAATCAAATCTCAATTACCAAACTCCATAAGATCTTCACAAGTAATAATTATACAATAAAGAAATGAGATCTTTTGATTTCAATCCCATCAAGATGATCACGATAATAAGAATATATAACGATGATGACTATATTGTTTAAGGAAATATGAAACATAAAGCACAATATTGTATATACAACTACATAAGAATGGAGAAGCGAATCCACAACCTTCCTTGGTCAAAGTAATCAAGTCATGAAAGTTCGTGTTGTCGTGAGTCGTCTAGTGTCGGTCGAGTCGAGTCGTCTGTGGTCTCTAGTCAAGTCCATATCGTTTTCCAAAGGAGTCGTGCAAGTGAATGTTGGAATCGCTAAGCCAAATCTTATTAATTTGTATATGCTATATTTCATAAAATATCTATCATGCAAAATTTAGAAATGATACAAACCAAAGCATAAACCGGGGCTAGAAATATAATTCGAAAATCCACTAACTTTTCTCGATAAATGACATACACGTAACAAGTTTTGTGGACAAAACTTTCTTTAAGGTGGGGAGGATGTAAGCCCCGGAAAATTTCAGTAAATAATTTCAAGATGAACTTCGAAAATAATCCCTAAAAATCATTCTAAATTAAAACCAAATTTCAACTAGCCCAAAAACACGAGCTAATCTAGAAATTTTCGAATCTTGAGAGAAATTGGAATCCTTAAAAACAAAATAAGAACTCATCATACTTCAATTCCAAAACCACTATGTACGACAATTTCTATACGTAACTTCGACTTATAAAATCAGGTAATATAGAACCCAAAAACAAATTATTAAAAAGTGAGTAACGATTAACTTTCGGAAATGAAACCCAATTCAAGAATTCCGAAAACGTTAAAAGATATTAAATACTTAAAAAAATGAAATGTAAAATAAATTTCTCAAATTAAATGTTGTATGAACATAAAATATCAGTTTTCAAATTGGCAAGGATCTAAACCGGAAAAATCACCTGGAAACCCTAACCGGAATACGATAGCTTAAGTCCAGCAATCTAGCACCCTTAACCCTAGAGGCCGAGGTGTAGTTTAAATATAGAGAATAGCACGTAATAATATAAGTTTGTTTAAAAATATCAGATTGGTAAATTTTTGACTTATTGCGAACCCGTTCGGATACAAACTTCGAAAAACGTGTCCCGGGGTTCGAGATATAAAAAATATATCATTAGTACCATTAGACTCGTAATTTCATAAGATTTCCAAATATATTAGTTATATAATTTTTCGGGTTATAAAAGTTACAGTTATAACCTTTTTATCCGTATTTCATTACTACCGATAATTAATTAGTCTTTTGCACTATTCATTTCTATTTCATTACACAATTTTATTATTCTTATAAAGCCTTAAATTTTTAGATAAGTATTTTATATATTATAAAAAATTTTGTTTTTCTAAAATTTAGTTAGTTTGGCTTTTACGGGATCAGATTATGTTTAAGAGCCGATACTAAAAATAAAATAAATTAATTTAACAATTGAAAAATATTTTAAAAATATTTTTACATAAAATAATTTTTTAGAATTTTTGGGATTATAAAAATATCATTTATAGCCCATATTTGCGTATTTTTATCATACCGATAACATATTTGTTAAAATACTAAAATAATTCAAATAATTATTTAATTTTAATTATGAAAAAATCTGCTACAAATATTTGGAATAAATTTTCTAATTTTATTTTATTTTATTTTATTAAGAAAGTACTTTTACAACCCATACTTTCAAGTACACCTTACACATATCACTTCCTTTTCACTTCAATCTTTCTACACTTTGTCCCACACTTCATGGTAGATTTTTCCTTCTTTATTGCTGCCGTTGTCCCTTAATTACTCCTATTTTGACTAAAATAAATAAATTCTACTCCTTCTTAAAGAAGCTACACATACATATTTATTACATAATTTAATTTCAAGTCAAACTTCAACAAAACACACACTCTCTCTCTTCCCCAATTCACGTGGACAGCCTCCTCCACATTTTCTGCCTTGTTTTATTTTTTTTACTCCTTCAATTAATTAAAACACATTTAATACACTCATTTTCTCTCTCTCCTTCATTTACTCATTTTTCCTTTTTCATTCCTTAGCTTTTCTCTCTCTTTTTCCTATCTTTTCTTTCTTCTTGCTCTTGCTCTTCAAGAACACAAGCTGTCCCCTTCTTCTTCCATGAGCTTCCACACATATTCTTGAAGATTTTTAAGCAAATCTTCCTCTCAAAACTTCCATCGGTGATATAGGTAAAGTGTAATGAAGGTTTCATGCATCAAATGACCTTCCATAAGCTTAAAAGCTTAGGATCATGATGCCAAAAATGAAACACTCGTCTTCTCCATTATTATTGTCTTGTATCATAATTATTTTTTGTTTAAAGTTGTTATATTTTGTAGATCTAACTTTTTGTAGCTTTGATTTTTGTTTATATCATAGATCTTACTATTTGAGTTATTATTTTTGTTATTTCTTATGATTTATGCATATGTTCCTCATTCACATGTGTTCATACACTTATAACTAGTTTAGAAGACTAGATCTAGTGTTTTGAGTTCATAAAATGCATTAGACTTTGTTTTATGTTCATGAGCAACTTGTAATAGCATGATGATAGTAGGAAAGTTGTAGGAAACTCAAGATCTATTTTATTTTCAACAAAAATCATTTTTGAAAATTCGGATGAAAAATGAACCATATTTAGAAAAGTTATTTTTCGACTTCAAAATGTGTATTTTTCATTTAAAATGAAGGGCTTAGGGTATAGATAACATAAATAAGTGATTTTGATTAGCAAAGGTTAGATCTATGAGTTTAAAGTTTATTATCATGGATTTCTTTTAGATTTATGTTCATATTAAGTATAGATCTTAGTTTTGAACTTGAACAAAAATTGTGAAATTCGTATTTTGGCAAGACCCCTATTTAAAAACCACTTTCCAAGTGTCAAAATGTAATTTTTGCTTAAGATAATGAAGGCTTAACATATGTATATCATCAAGACTTCTTTTTACAAGAATCAAAAGTGATTTTCAAAAGTTATTTTCAAAATAAAAATCTTATTTTCGGATTTAGGTCAAAACATATTTTAAAAACATGTTTTCTAACTCAAAAATGAAGTTTTTTATTCGGGATATGAAGGGCTCTTAGGATATGATATGTAAGGAATGGATTTTCATAAGTTTAGATAGATTTTATTAAAAGATATGCCCAAAAATAAATTTTGTAAATTCGGATCCCAACAAAGACCAATTTTAAAAACCCATTTTTCAACTTCAAAACAAGATTTTTATTAAGGAAATGGAAGTCTTGAGGGATAGGTTTGATTAGGAAATGGTTTTTGAAAGACTAAATGAGTTTTATAAGAGAACAAGATCAAATGAATTTCTCAAAATTCGAATTTGAAAATAGCCACAATTTAAACACCTATATCCAAATGCCAAAATGATAATTTTTATAGGAAAATGGAAGTCCTAGGGATATATATAACAAAGACCAAGTTTTGATAAGGATAAAAGAAGTTGATCAAAGTATAATCTTAGAATAATAAATGGTTTCCAAGAATAGGTTAAACAATATTTTCATTATTTAAAATTTTGTAAAATTCATACTTAGGCAAACCACCTATGTAAACACCTATTTTCTAACCTCAAAATAAAGGTTTTTATTAAAATGATGAAGGTGATGGTTATATAGATCATCAAGGTTGAGTTTTGATAAAATAAAGTATGATTTTTTTGCAAGAAGAAAAACTATTTTTCTTAAGTCTAGTATAATTCAAAGTTTTGCAAAGTAAAAGTTTTCCAAAAGAATTCTTGGTACTATATGTATACATATAGGAAGATCATCTCATAATATTCATGACAATAGCTTGTAGGTAGTACATATATGCATGATGCATTGTAGAGATAAAACATGAAAATAGAGTTTATCCAAAATTTGTAAATTCAGATGATTTCAAAGCCATGCCTTAAAAACTCATTTATCAACTCCAAAACTTGTGTTTTATATGAAAAATGAGGATTATATGTCATAGGTATCATGAAGTGATTATTTTGATAAATTAAGATAGGATTTACTAAGAAAAATATGTGGAACAAGGAGTGAAAATGTAGTAGAAAAAATTTTGAGTTGCTAATCAACTTAGGCAATTCGTAATTTTGAAGTAAGATCATGAAAACACATACTTTCCAAACTCAAAATGAAAGTTTCATTAAAGAAATGAAGTCCTTAGTGGTAAGGCATGATTGAGCCTTAATTTTCTAAGTATCCAATGATTTTTACATAAAGGAATCACCACAAAAACAAGTTTTGCAAAATTCGGATTTTGGAGTCAACCCTACTTGAAAACATGTTTACAAAATGTAAAATGAAAATTTTTATGTAGAGATGAATGTCATAAGTAATATATATATTGAAGACTCAATTTTAACAAAAATAATTATATTTTCTTAAGTAATAAATCCAAAACAAATGGAAATGATCAAAGTTAGAAAACTAGATTTTTCATAAGTAGTTGTTATTATGGTCTTGCAAAATAAAAAGTTATAAAATTTTCCTTTAGCAAGAATCATCAAGATCATGCATATACTAAGCACATCTCATGTGATTCATGTTAGGAAATCATTCATATTGCATGTATAGCTAATCTATATAATAGAAACATTACAAACATTTACAAAACTATTCTTCGGAATTGGAACTTGCTACTGTTCTAATCTGATCTGACATTTTCAAAGCTTCAAAGTTTTCAAAACTTAAATATAATATTAGAAATATAGATCTTTCAAAGTAGATAGAAATCGATATATAATTTGCGAGATTCCGAGTTAAAATGACCAAGTTATGGCCGTTTTAAATTGAAATTTCCACTTATGATGAAAATTGCGAATTTGATAGTTTGTATAAGATAGTTTGGATTAGTTAAGTGATGAAATACTTATTAGAGTATTTCTTCCTTTTTAGGTGATTCCGAATTCGACGATTCCCTACCACCGGATTACTTGTACTAAGAGACCGGTGATCCAATGGCCGAGGTAGTATTACTTCCGATTTCATTTATTGTATGTCATTGTAATAATAGTTGCAATAGATATTTGGTAAAGATAAAATGGATATGTTTGATGGGGACGAACGGGAACTATGTATGCTTGTTGTTGATATGAGAATTGGAATGTAAGAATATCGAAGCCGAGTGGTTAACTATTGCTTGTATAGATGAATTAGAATTGATTATCTGCGATTACTGATTGATCACTTAAAAGAGTTGTTATAATTGATTATTCGGAATTCAAGATGAAATTGATCTCATTCATATCACGATGGGGATGGGGCATTAGCATTTGTTGGTTTATCGTTGTACCTTAAGCGATTTTTGTTGGTTTATCGTTGTACTTTAAACAATTTTATAGTTATAGTTGTCCGTAAGATGAAACGGTCTTGGTTCGTACCGCGGGATTCGTTAATCTGCTAACCCGGGATGGAGGGCACAAGTCCATCCACATATGAGTTCCGGCAGGTCATATGTTTGTTGAATTCACGTGTTTGATGCATATCACTTATCTGACTAATCACTTGATTGTATGATGTGTTATAAATGCAATCCTGGAAGTTCTTACTCACTAAGCTAGTGTAGCTTATACCCTAATAGATGTTTGATTAAACAGGTTATCTCGAGAATGCTAAGTGGGGACCGTGATGGTTGGAGCCGAGAATGACTTCAGGATTCTTGTAAGGAATAAGAATGCTTGAAGTTATTAGTTAGGTTTTATGATTTGGCTTGTAATAGTTTATTGTAGTAGAATCTTTCGATTAATGTAATTGAAGTGTAATTCTTTGTATTTAGAGTGTAGTAAATTGAATTTTCTTTACATTGTTACTTAAGTTATATCAACATAAAATGTATCACTCCAATGAGTCTCCTCCATGTGTTAGATGCCTTGTACATAGTATGGAAGCCTTCGCGTGACTGAGGTGGTCATTCTTAGGCTTTAATATTGTGTACAGCGGACTGTCACGTTTAAGGTACCCCTCGGGGCGTGACACCTTTGCACATTTATTTATAGGCTCAGGACATGGAAATCATGAAGATTTTATTACTGGCGTAGCAAATTTTGCATAACAAAAAGCAAATTCTTTATTCACGCGTGCGTCTAAATCGTGCACTTAATTGTAGCGGTCACATGGGAGTTGTGGTCGAGTGCTCACAGAAGAAAGAAATTGTCACGCCCCGAGGAGTATCCTAAACGTGGCAGTCTGCCGTACACAATACTAAAGCCTATGAATGACTACCTTAGTCACGCGAAGGCTTCCATATTATGTACAAGGCATACATCACAACCAAGGGACGCATCAGAGTAGCGCAATTTATATTGATAGTAAATAGTAACAAGGCAAAGAGAATACTTAATATAAAACATACATATCATTTCAATTCTTAAGGCATATTCTTCTATTATCTTCAAATAAATACGTCCCTAATCATATAGGTTAGCACATATAAAGAACCTTACAAAATTTCTTCATCGTATGATTCCATATCCTTAATCATCCGTCCATGACTTCCTTAATGTCATGATCCTCAAATTTAATCCACGAATATACCTGTTTCAACAAAATCTATAGGGGTATAAGCTACAACTAGCTTAGTGAGATATTCCTTTTCATTCGTACCATATTTTCAAACAAGTTTATTTATTTAATCAACATATGCTATGCATACAATGCAACAATCACATGATTACGCGAATATATATAGTCATCCGGAAACCATATATAGAACGGATTTACCCCTCCGTATCAAAGGTTAGGGAATCGGGGTTGAAGGTCCTCGACCTTCTACTGCTAGTCCCCAGGTCCTCACCCACAGCGTTCGGTTGGCTCGGCTCCGAACCTAGAGTCGCTTTCCCCGAGCGATTTGGATTCTCCAGGAAGGAACATGGCCCGTGGCACCGCACGATCACAGCCAATCCAACTCTACGCGTAGGAGTAGCAGCCTTCCGAAATAGATGTGACTCGATGGATGCTATGCGTGAACGTTTTATTGTTCTTAGGTCAAACCTTATTAAGGTTTATTAGGGGCGATCAATCAATTTAGCAACAATAAACAATCATACAAGTAAGTAAACAAAATTATTTAAACAAGCAGATCGAAGTTGCGATATTCTTAATTCTCAATTCACGCATAAACATAGAATCATATATATACGCATAATCCCGAAATCCCCAAATATATTCGTTTTTATCTTTTCTTAGTATACTAATGCTACTACATTACAAGCACAAGCAAGGTAACGAAATTAGAAGGAATAACTCACTCGTCCATTTCGCTATCTTCTTAGTCGTAGTAATCCTCGGGTAGGGTATTCTCGTATCCTTCGTCACCTAGACAAAAGAAATACCCGGGATAAGTCTTCATGAATTTCTATTCTTGGAGATTCTAAACTTTACTTAAAATCGTGGTAAAATCGTATAAGAAGAAATTCCAACTTAAAATGGCCATAACTTGCTCATTTTAACTCGGAATTTCGCATATGATATACCGTTTTCTACCTATTCGAAAAGTTCTATCCATTTCTAAACTTATCTTGGTCATAAAAGGTCATTTGGGTTCCGAAAACGTCAGGTACAGATTTAAAACGAATTTTCTAAACTTTTGCAAAAATCCATTTTCTAACTCAACTTCATTTTAAAGAAAATCCTTTTGTAACAATATAAATATATATTTGATAAACACTTTTGAATATATAGGTATGCTCACTTTATATGCAAAAATCCTAATGGTAGTGTCTCAACAATTTATTTCATAAAACAATTCATTTAAACTTTAACTTTGAAATTTTCTTTTCAAGTATTTAAAGAAACTTTATATTTTTACTAGGTTGTTATAAATGAGTATATTCTTTTTTATTTTCTTCATTTCCTTTTCCAAAACAAGTAAATTTTCCTTTTAACCTTAGTTTTTCATAAATTTCGCTTCTAGTGATAAAAGATCTATTTTTATCAAAAAGTATATTAGGTTGTTCAAAACCTTTTTATAATTTTGTATTTAGGATGGTTTTAGAAAATGAATTTTGTCTTCTTATATTCATTTCTAAAATATAAGCTTTTGCTTTCCAAAACTTGTTCTTTCATTTCTTTTGAAAAGAATCATTTTTATAAAATCCATTATTATAAATCTTACCTCATTTATATTCCTTTGAAAATTAGTTCCTTCTTTTAGAAATTTGAAAATCATTATTTTTCCTAAGTGGGTTCATAACTTGATGAGTTGATTTTTGTCTTAACTTTGAAAACTAGTTTGTTCCTTAGTTTAGAAAAGAATTTAAGTCTTAAACTTTCGATATTAACGATTTATTTTTCTAAAAACTTAGATTACCATAAAATACAAGGAAAATATTTATTTATGTTTTCTTGGTAAAACTATCTTTGTTATTTAAGAAAACTTGAGAAAACTTGTATTATTCTATTTCTAGGTTGTTGATAATAACTTCATGTTTTTGTGGTAAATCATATAATTGGAAACTTAGCTTTGAGTTCATTTAGTAAAACAAGATTCTATTTTTAGACTAGTTGAGACATTAACATTATGCAAATGCAAGTATCATGAGCATATAAAATAATAAGAACATAAGAAAATACTAAAAATAATTAATGAGCAAGAAAATAAAATATCAAGTATTGGGAACCTTAGCTTCATCAAGGTATCCCGTCAAGTATTGGAGCCTTAGCTTTATCAAGGCGTCCCGGGACTAAGAATGGACTAGTCCCGAAAGATTTAAAGAGAATAAATAAAAGATTGTTTTGACTTGATATGGACAAGTCTAAGACTAGAAAGACTAGTCTTAATAATTGCATAAAATAAATTGCATAACTTGAAAGTAAATAAATAACAAATGAGCTTATATGCTCTAAATAAATATAATATACATATGTATATTTATATATAAGCAAGATCAAAATATAAACAAGTAATAAATGACAAAGTATATATATATATATATATATATGAAAGTAGTTCCATGAACAAGAACCAAACATGATCTTAATGTGGTTTTCTTTAGTTTTTCAACCTAAGAAACAACATCAAAACCATATAAGGTTACTTGACATAAAAAGAATAGAATATGAGTTCTTCATTACCTAAATGGGTAAGAAGAAAAGAAGGATTGCTTGAAGGCTTTTGGTAGTGGTAAGTAGTGATGCTTTGAAAAGAAACTTTCTTTAGTAATGGAAGAAGAGTGTTTTCTCTTTACAAGAAGAGAGTTCTTGTAAGATTATAGAGAGGAGTTTTTGGAGAGGATTTTGGCATAATTTCTTTGCTTTGGAATGGTGTGAAGAAATGAGAAGGGGAGAGGTGGTATTTATAGAATTTTGTGGAGGAATTAAGAGGTAATTAAATAAAAGAAAATAAATTAAAATAGAAAAGAGGGAGGGTCAAATTGGCGCCGGTTTTGGTCTTCTAAAGGGGAAAATTTGTTTTATTTTTATTTGTTGTGTAATAAAGAAGTAATGTGTAAAGTTTGATGTGATTAAAGTTGTGTTGGAAATGAAAAAAGTAAGAAAATAGATATATAGGTGTAAGAAAAAGTAGAGATAGGTGAATAGTAATGAATAGTAGAAAAGTACTATGAATAGTAGACTAGACAATTAAAGTACCGGTAGTAATAAAAATACGCGTAATAATGCGATATCTGTAATTTTTAGCTACCGAAAAATTCTAAAACTGATATTTTTGGAATCCTTGTATTTTTACGAGTCTATTGGTATAAACGGAATATTTTTAATATTCCGAGCTCCGGGACACGCTTTTCGAGAACCGATCCCGTTTGGGTCCGAAGGTCACTCAAAATTCGCGAATCTGATATTTTTATGTTACCCTACGTTATTACGAACTATTCTAGGCCATTAACTTAATTTCGTTTTCTAGGGTTTGAAAACGCGGGATTGCCGGATCTTAAACACTAGGGTTCGTTGTAGGCTTGTTGACTTTTAGGGTTCCGTTTTGATTTCCGATTTTTGTGAGATATTCGTAATATCGTATAATTTTCGAGTTTTGATCATTTTAAAAATTTTAGCTCGAAATTTATGTTATTTTATTTATTTTATTTGTGATTATTTAATAGTTTTTAGTTCTCGGAATCGTTTAACCGAGTCTAGGGTTATGAGTTGACTCAGTTTGACTTTTGGTGAGAATTTGAAATTTGTGATTTCTAAATTTATCGAAGGTTTTAAGATTTTGCTGTTGATCGTTATTTGGATATATTGTCTTGATTTGCGTGTTAGAAAACGGTTAGGTGATTTAATTGATGTACGGACGTTGATTAAACCGGTAGTTAGACTTTATATTTCGTTTCAAGGGTTCTTATTTTCTCAAGATTGAGAAAACTCGTTTTTGTTCTCGTTTGGAATTAAGTTTTAACTTGGTTCGAGTTTTAGGGTTTCATTTCCGGTGTTTGACTTGGTCTAGAATCGGGTGTTAATCTTGAGTCGATTTTTGAGTTTTAAATTATTTTTGAGGATTATGAAAATTTTTTGGTGTTTACAGAAATCAAGCTCGATACTTAAAACATTTAAGAATACTTGTGTTTAAGAATACTTGCTTTTTTTTCCATTGCTTTCTTGAGGGTGGAATTGAGGTAGTTGAGGCTCATATGGCTAAGGCTGAGGAAAAAATGACATAAAATGATGTTCAAAAGGCAATTATCGAGGTCGAATATAAGGCTTGACTCTGAGGCTTGATAAAAGCTTTTCTACAAATGATGCTCGATCTCTTTAAACAAAGTCGATGGTCATGTCGACGGCTCAAAGTTGAGGCATGAAAGACCATTTTTCCTTGTTTTTCTTCCTTTGTTTGGCCTCGATAATGATTCTTGTAGGGCTCGATTTTGTTCTTGTTTTGACATTGTTTGTTGTTTCTGCTCCAAGTCTGATCTGATCACTTAAATTCTACTTCTTTGGATTCAAGGAGCTATAAAACAATAATTTTCATCAAAAGCACAAGTTTTGTGGGCATTTACTTGAAATTATAGCAAAATTAACCCAAATTCTCATGGAAATGATAGAGTAAATAAGACTTATCAAATTCTCCCACACTTAAGCCTTTGCTTGTCTTCAAGCAAAATTCATTCCAAACCAACAAGGCTTAATAAGAAAACAAATCATGATTGGATATTTGATCCAAACATGTAAAGCTCAATTCATCTTAGGACTTCGAAAATTCAATTTGATTGTACTATAATTACTTTTCCAAAATCAAATAACTTATCTATGTAAATTAGCCTTTACCTTCATCATTTAATAAAGAATTCCAAAGAAAAAATTATTTAGAAGATCAATCAAAGTAAGAAAGAAACTCAATTAACTTATGTCCCCTTATACATAAAAGTATGTAATTCCTCAACCACTTCTCTAAGCACAGTAATCGAACATGAATGCATATACATAAGTTCATCCCTTCAATCTTTTTCCTTGTTTTGTGCTTTTTGGTTTTGTCTTTATTTATTCATAGCTTCAAAAGGGAAGATTTTTGCCTTCTTCTTTCAATTCCTATGGATGAGTTTTTTCCCGCTTCATTTTAGCTTTTTTTTTTTTTTTTTTTTTTTTGCATATTAAAATTGAAAGAGGGACAACAAATTGCTCTTCTGAGAGACTAATCCTGATAGGAATTAGCAAGCTCGAAATTGTTGGAAAGGAAAGCAAATTCAAGGTCGACACAAAAGATTAAAGCTTTAAGCCTCATATGCCAACCTTTAATTACTTTGATGTCTTTTCGAATTTCTTTTGTGGCTTTCGAATTTCTTTGTTTTTTTTGATGTAGGAATTATTTGCAATTATGTTTTTCAGTTACATAACTGCCACAATTATGTCTTTTAGGTCACATTGTGTAACTGCCATACTTATATTTTTCAATTATGTAACTACCTTATAATGAACCTATATATAAAGGCTAGTAACTACTTAAGATAGATATAAAAGTTGTTATCATGTTTTTTGAGATATTTAAGAGAACTTTTAAGTGTGATACCCTTGTGGTGATTTGGATATTCAGTTTTGATCCTCTTTATTCTTAAGTTCTTATCAATTCTTGTGTCATATAGAATTGTGGTGAACCCTGTTATTAGAGTATTGTGATTCTTTTAACATCATGATTAATTTAATAGATCGTGTTCATATTGTTCTATAATCTAATCATAAACAGTTTAATTTTATTGTTCGTGGATCTTATCAAACAATAATTTTATCCATATCATTTCTATTGGAAAACCCTAAAAATTCGGATCAGGATTCAACCCCCTTAAGCTCGCATCAGATTTGATATCCGAGCAAAGGTTTGAGCAAAATTGTTGTTCAACGCAGATTAATTTCAGGTTGGTTTCATTTTTCTTCGTGAATTCTTTTGTTGTTATTGAATTCTGTTGTGTTGTTTTGGTGATTATGAAGAGATGTCTTCGGATGGAAGCAATAGTATTAATGTCAATAATCCTAAGGTTGGAAGGAATAATAACAACAATATGGTAGTGGTGAAGGAGATGTTCTTACAGTAAGAATTTACACAATTGCAAACCAGGGTTAATCGGATGCAAGAAGATGTGAGAAGAATTTTGGAGGGATTAAAGTGAGAGATAGGAAGAGTCATAATGGATCTAGTCATAGAAGACATTCTAGTGAAGATTCTGATGAGAATAATGAAAGAAATAGGAGGCGAGAATGTAGCGATGATAAGAGAACGGGAATTGATAATATCAAAGTAAAAATTATACCTTCCAGTAAGTAGTAGCCCGAAGGCATTTCTTGATTTGGTACCAAGTGTAGAGAAGGTTTTTGATTACTATGAGTGGGATGAGCGCATGAAGGTAAAGATAGCATCTCTAGCATTTTTGGATTATGCTAGTTTGTGGTGGGATAAGTTACAGGATGAGAGACGAAGAGCTAATGGAGACAAGGTGCATTCATGGGCTTTGATGAAGAGATTGCTGAGACGAAGGTTTATGCCAGATTACTATAAGCAGGAGTTGTTCCTGGAATTACATTTGTTATGCCCCATAGGGGTACCCTAAACGTAATAGTCCACCACATGCCATATAAGACTCTCGAATTACTACCCAAGTCCTTCGGAAGTCTTGTATAGGTGTAAGGCGTCCCTTTACGACAATAAAATACTTGACCTGATGGAGTCAAATAGTTTAATTCGGCATTCACTAGCAATAGAATATAAATTAAAACACATATACGAACAGTTACAAAATCTAAGGGGCATTCTCCCGCAAAAGAATATTAATTAGAGATCTATTACAGTCATCCAGAATCTCTTGGTTTCCTACGGAAGTCTAATCAAATCTGGAAATAACTTCTAGAGGAAACACCTAGCTCATGTACCTGACTGTAGCTTGTCTCGGTCTAAGCATATGAATTTGTGCTACAATACATAAAAATTGTAAGGACATAACTACATTAGCTTAGTGAGTGAGAACTTCCAAGATCATAATTTAATACATCAATCAAACAAGTGATTAATCAGACAAGTGATATGCATCAAACATGTGAAATCAACAAACATATGACTAGCCGGAAATCATATGTGGATGGACTTGCGCCCTCCATCCCGGGTTAGCAGATTAACGAATCCTGCGATACGACACCGTTTAGGCTCACGGTCAACCAACTTATAAATTCGTTTTATAGATCACGATTAACTAACTCATTAATTCATTTTATGGATCACGATTAATTAACTTTTACACCGTTTAGGATCACGGAAAACCAACAAATACTAATGCTCCATCCCCATTATGGTATGAATGAGTTCGTATTTATTTTCAATTCCGAATATTCAATTATACCAATTCTTCAAGTGATCAATCAATAATCGCAGACAATCAATCCTATTCCATATATACAAGCAATGGTTAATACCCAGCTTTGATATTCTTATATTAAATTTCTCATATCAACAACAATCATATATAATTCCCATTCATCCCCATCATGCATATCCATTTTATCTTTGCCAAGTATCTGTGGCAACTACCATTGCAATCACAAACATAATTGGAATCGGAAGTGTATCACTCGGCCATGTTCACCGTCTTTTAGTAGTAATGTCCAGTGGTAAAGATTCGTCATTTTGGGATCGCCTAAAAAGGAAGAAATACCCTAATAAGTATTTCATCATTAAGTAATCCAAACTATATTATCAAAACTTAATATTCGTAATTCTCGCTATTTGTGGAAGTTCCGACTTAAAACGGTATAACTGGTCATTTTAACTCAGAATTTTACAAATTATATATCAATTTCTATCTACTTCGAAAGATATATCTAATTCTAATATTATTTTGAGTTTTGAAAATGTTGGTCATGAAATAGAAGGATTGGTCATGATCAGTGGTTTTCAATTCCGAAAAAAAATTAGTTTTGTAAATGTTTAAAATGTTTCTACTGATAAATCAAATATACATGCAATAATTAATGATTTCCTAACATGAATGACATGTGAGAGTTTAAATTGTATGCATGATCTTGATGATTTATACTAAAAGAAATTTTAGACTCTTTATTTTGCAGACTTCAAGAATAACTACTTTTGAGAAATCTAATTTCCTAACTTGATAACTAACTTGTGTTTTAGGATTAATTCTTAGAATTTCTAGTTATCTTTATTTGAATTGAATCTTCATTACATCTATTACCTAAGACCTTCATTTTTACATAAAAATTTGCATTTTACACTTTGTAAACATGTTTTCAAATAGGATTTATTGAAAAATCCGAATTTTTTAGAAATTTAATTTTTGAATTCATTTGAGAAAAACTTGTTTAATGCATTAAATTTAAGACTTTATTATACCTATCCCTTAAGGACTTCTTTATACATAAACTTTCATTTTGAGCTTGGATAATAGGTATTCTTATGGCCATAATCCAAAATTACGAATTTCACAAGTTGACTAGTAACTCAAAATTTCCGTATCTTGTTTCTGCTTTTTGTTTTATACATTAATCTCATCAAAACTCATTTCAACTTATAAAAATCATTACTTATGGTATTATTACCCATGGTTGTCAAACTCGAGTTTCTACCTAGAATAGCTAAGGGGTCCATAGAATCGGAACGTAAAATCGAAACGTAGAATCGAAGATTCTACAACTAATGTAAAATTTACTTACAAAAACTATTGTTGTACTTACAGAAATAATAAAAATTTAAATAAATTATGAAAATAAAGAATTAGTATTAAATTAATTATGTACAACCAAAATTTAAGTTTTATCAATCATAATTCATATACTGTCATTAATATATTTACTGCAATTTTATAATTAAAATAATTATTTTTATTTAATAATGATTCATAATCTATAATTATTAATGATGTATTGCAAATCATTTAATTATCATGTGTGAGTAGCTTGTTTTGTGTATTAATAATATTTTCATGTTCACTATATATTTGCACAAAAATCAGTAATTTATGGCAAATATATTTATAGATAGAAAATTATTAAAAAGGGAAAAACTAGTATGTATATATTAGTTTAATTGTCATTCAAAATGTTCAAAATATATTATAGTATAACCTAAAAGAAAATAAACTCTCTAAAAAATACAAAAAAGGAAATAAAAGGAAAAAAAATTTAAAAAACTAAATTAAGTTAGATTAAGATAAATATCAAGAACCAACCCAAAAACCCTAAATTTAAATATATTAAATTGATTGCATTTTTAAAGTACAAATAGAAAAAAAAAGTGTAAAATTACAACTTTAAGATTTTACTACGATTCTACTTACGATTCTACTACTGATTCTACCACCGATTCTACCGTTTCTACTCACGATTCTACGATTCTACTTACGAGTTTACTCAAAAAACGATTTTGAATGCGAGTTGAATCGAAATATCATCATCAACTCGTAAACTCGTAGAAACGTATGAGTAGCCTCGCGAGTTTGACAACTATGCTATTACCTATACCCTTTATTTTTCACATAAATCATGAGTTTTAGAGTTGATACAAGGGTTTTTAAAACATAGCTTTAAAATCATACGAATTTTTCTTTGAATATTTCCAACAAAAACTTTTCCTTTTTAAGTTCCTTGTGTTATCTACTTAAAGATCTACTAACTACAACATTTATATACACTAGACAAAGCCTTTATGAGCATTAATGCATGAAAACACAAAACATTCATGAGATCATAAATGTCAAGTATAATGTGAGTATCTAAAGGCTAGATCTACTACTTAAGATGCATGAAAAGAAGTTTAAAAGCATGAGCATGGATTTTTATGCAAGATCTCTACTTTATATGCATGAACATTAAATATTTCAACAAAAACTAATTTAAACACAAGATCTACTCTTGTGATGGCTTGATATTATATAGTAGTATTTTCTTGTCCCTAGCAATATTCATGGGGACTTAATGTGAAATACTCATGAATAATCTTGCCATTGCAAGATTAGATGGTAGAAAGGCTTAGGATTTATCACGTAAAGTTGAATCAAGTGGAAAAATGAAGAAGAAATGAAACTTGTGTGTATGTGTGGGTGGTGGTGAAGCTCACGGCACAAGGAGAGAAATGGAGAGGAGTTTGTGAGTTTTTGAACAAATGAAGTAAAAATGAAGGAGAGAGAAAGTAAAAGATTATTTATAGTAAGCGAATTAAGGTTTGTCTTAATTATAAAAAGGAGATAAAATAAAACAATTTGAGGGTAAATAAGGGGGTTGTGCGCTAGCCACGAAGGGGGAAAGAGAGAGAGAGAGTTGAAATTGTTTTAATTTGTAATTTATATAATAAAAAGTATTAAATGTAATAATTTGTTAAGAGATAAAAATTTCTTGGAAAAGAAAATATAATTGAGTGTTTGTAAGGATGGAAGACTAGGGTATGGGTTGTGTGTGTAGTAGGTTGTACTTGTGAATAGTAATAAATAGTAGATAAGATATTTACTTTACCGGTAGTAAAGAAAATACGGGAAAAAGGTTATAACTATAATTTTTATAATCCGAAAAATTATAAAACTTATATTTTTTAAATCCTTATTAAATTTCGGTTCTAAAGAGTATTCTGGAACTTTTTCTGAATTTCTAGTTCCGGGGCTCGCTTTTCGGTAATGGAGCTCGGGAAGGCTCAGAATAGAAAATTTTTCGAAATCAGAACTTTTTATGGTTTGAAATATACTTTAAAACAATATTCCACATTAAATTATTTTATAAAAGTTCTTTTAATATGAAACCAAAGGAAAGCCGGATCCAGGGTTCCTAGAGTTCTCTCACAAGGCTTATAGTGATCCAGTTTAGTGTTTTTGTTTCCAGTTTTCGACGTTTACTTGATTACTAGGAAAACCAGGGTTTACAACCTTCCCACTTTAAACAAAGTTTTTTCCTCAAAATTGAACTGACGTACCTTGTCTTTTAAACAACTCGGGGTACTTTTTCCGAATCTCCTCTTCAGCTTCCCAAGTTGCTTCCTCGGAGGCATGATTTCTCCATAACACCTTAATGTACTGAATTTCTTTGCTCTGAAGCTTTTGAGTTTTCTTATCCAGAATTTTGATAAGATCATATTTTATACAAATCTTGATGTTCAATTGAGCTAGAATGGATATTTGTTTTGATTAAATTTTATGTTTCAGGACTAATTTGGATAAAGAAATCAAAACAAGTGAATTTGAATTGAAAAGAGGAAAAATTGAAGTCAAGGCCGGCAATTTAGCATTGAAAGCCGCCGGCATAGGATCCATAACGGCCGGCGTACATTGAGAAACAGCAAAGCTCATTAAATGTTTTTTACGAAATTTTTCCTATAAATAGGGGGTCTTCCCCTCATTCTCAGAATCATCCAAGCAACCAAATATCTAGTACTACAAGTAGCTTTAGAATATTTAGAATAGGCATTTCATAAGAGATTTTGAAGAGATTTGAAGTTATACAAGATTTGCAAGTGAAGCTTTAGTATTTTGAATTGGTGATTTCTAATCTTATTTTTTTATGCAATTCATATACTTGTATATTCTGATCATAATGAAATCATTTGCAATTTCTTATTTGATTGTTGAATCATCATCCATGAGTAGCTAAATTCTTTTTGTGGGAAGTTGATGAAGCTTTAAACATGTTAAGATGATTTTTGAATCTATGTTATGAGATATTTAGAATCATGAGATATTCATATTGAATTCTGATTATTCATCTTGTTTTGGTGTATAAGAATTCTAATAACTCGGAAGGGAAATTAGTGTTCACATGAATTCATAAATTAAGATTAAATTGCAATTGCGGAAGCGGCGTAGTTTAATCTAGTTTAGAAATTATCCATGAATATTAATGCAATGTTTTATGTTGATTTCTCACTAAGGAATTAGGAGATTTTAATATAAAGTATTAGTCAATTATAGAATCGGGAGATTTATAATTGTAATTTTGATTCCACTAATGATTTATTCAACGGAAGTTATTAAATTGTTTTGTGGTTTAAAAGGTTTTCAAACTTTGTTTTTAAATCTTGATAATTTCTTATGAATATTCATGAATCTAATTATCATTATAACATGAGTTCAAGTTGATTAGCAATAGTTTAAAGTGGATTCTTATCCTTCCCACACTTGTCATCATATCCCTCTCTTTAAAAGCTCATTGCATTTCATATAGATAATTATATAGATAATTAGTTTAACTTAATCATATTAAGAAAATCAATTGCCTAGATATTAGTATTAGTTGATAATTGTCTAGTAGTTAGTAAATCCTTGTGGGATCGACACTTTATTCATGTTATATTACAATAGAAGACCTAGTGCGCTTGCTAGAAATATGCTTTAAAATTCAATACTTATCAAAGCACATCAAGTTTTCTGGCGCCGTTGCCGGGGATTTATTAATATTAGACTAACTTCAGCTTTGCTAGTAGTTTAGGTTTAAATTTAGTTTGAAAATTTTCCTTTTCTCTTTGCAGGTTATATGCGAAGAAGTAGAAGTGCTGAAATTCTACCTTTAGATCCAGAAATCGAAAGAACCTTGCGACAACAGAGAAGAAGGAACCAAAGAAGAGGAGCAATGGCCGAAAATGAAGATAACAACAACCAACTGCAACCAGCTGCTCCAAGGGCAATTCGAGACTATACGGTGCCTACAATTCAAGATCCCGCCATACGAATGCCCACTGTGGAGGCAAACAATTTTGAGCTTAAACCGTCCCTAATTCAAATGGTTGAATCACATCAATTTGGAGGATATCCAAATGAGACGCCAGATGAACACATTGCTAAATTTCTTCAATACACCAACACTGTCAAACTCAATGGTGTAAGAAACGAAGTCATCCGACTTCAGCTTTTCCCTTTCTCTCTTAGGGATAAAGCTTTGGCATGGTACAACTCCCAACCTCCAGATTCAATCACCACATGGGCTGATCTGACAAAGAAGTTTTTGAAAAGATTTTTTCCTCCAGCAAGAACCGCCAGATTAAGAAATGAAATTTCCAACTTCACTAAATTCCCTGGAGAATCATTATATGATGCTTGGGAAAGATTCAAAGAGGCGGTCAGAAAGTGTCCACACCATGGTTTACCCGATAATCTACTAATTGAGAATTTCTACCTCAGTCTTGATGAAGCTTTAAGGTCATTAGTAGATGCTACATCGGGCGGATCACTGATGGGGAAGACATATGAGGAAGCTAGTGAGATTATTGAAGAATTAGCTTCTGCTGCTCATAATTGGAGTTGTGAAAGAACAAGGTCTAAAGTAGCATCATTGGAAGATAAAGAAGATATCTCACAACTCAAAGCTCAAATGGCTACTCTCATCACTCAAGTAAGTAAACTCACAACTACAAATACTTCCAATAAAAAACAACAAGTGTTTTGTTGTGAGATTTGCTCAGGACCACACTCCTCTTTTGAGTGTCCACATGGATCATCTTCAAATGACGAACAGCTCAATTATGTGGGAAATTTCCAAAAAGGCAATTTTGGAAACACATATCATCCGAATATGCGAAATCATCCAAATCTTTCATATCGGAATGATGCCAATGTTCTAAAGCCACCACCTGGTTTTCAAGGACAAGGATATGTGAGAAATGCTCCACCTCAACAGCAAATTCAAACATCCACTGATGCATTACTGAGGGATTTCATTGTTACCACAACAAATTCACTCAACAATCAGAATGCAATCATTCAAGATTTGCAAGGGAAACTCCATCAACTTGCACAGCAAGTCAGTAATAGACCATCCGGGTCTTTACCAAGCAACACGGAGGAGAATCCCAAGACTGTAAATGCAATCACATTGAGAAGTGGAAAGGAGATTGCTCCAGTTGAGGAAACTACAAAAGATGAAGAGGAAATTTCCCCACAAAACAACAAAGGGAAACGAAAGATGGAGGAAACTATTCAAAAACCACCTGAGGTGAAATCATATGTTCCTCCCGTTCCTTTTCCAGGAAGATTAAAGCAACAAAAGCTTGATGAGCAATTTTCAAAATTCCTGGATGTTTTCAAAAAGCTGCACATCAACATTCCATTCTTAGAAGTAATTCAAGGAATGCCGTCCTATGCCAAATTCATCAAGGAATTGCTGTCTAACAAGAGGAAGATTGATGGAAATGTGATACTCACTGGGGAATGTTCCATGATCCTTCAGAAACAAACAAACAGTCTGCCCACTAAGCTCCGAGATCAGGGAAGTTTTACTGTTCCTTGCACCATTGGTGATTGCTATTTTGATAAAGTTTTAATTGATTCTGGTGCAAGTATTAACTTGATGCCTTCATCTATATTTCAAAAACTAGGATTAGGAGATTGCAAAGATACACATGTAACTTTACAACTTGCTGATAGAAGTGTAAAATACCCGAGGGGTATTGTAGAGAATGTCCTAGTAAAAGTTGACAAATTCTTTTTTCCTGTGGATTTTGTAGTGCTCGACATGGATGAAGATAGGGAAGTTCCCATGATCTTGGGCAGACCGTTCCTTGCAACAGGAAAAGCACTAATTGATGTGGAACAAGGGCAACTTACATTACGAGTGATGGACGAACAGGTCACTTTCAATGTCTATGAGGCAATGAAGAAATTTGATGATGCCAATGCCTGTTACACTATCAATACCATAGATGAGCTGGTTTCTGAGTCACTTGAGGAACAAACTGGTGTGGAGACTATGGAGTCTGTCTTAAGAGACGTGGACAATTGGAGTGATGATGAAGAGGAAGATGAGACAATGGAAAAAGTACCAATGATCAAAACCAGATATTATGAATCTTTGGGTACAAATGAGCAGAAGCAAGTTCCATCTTTAATGCAGCCACCAACCTTGGAACTGAAACCACTTCCTAACCATCTGAAGTATGCTTTTCTTGGAATTGGCGATACTTTGCCAATTATCATTTCATCTGCATTGACAGATACACAAGAACAACAGTTGATTGATGTGTTGAAAAAGCACAAGGAAGCAATCGGATGGACCATTGCTGATATCAAGGGTATTAGCCCTACTATTTGCACTCACAAAATTCTTATGGAAGCCGAGTGTAAACCTACAGTTCAACCACAAAGGAGACTCAACCCGACACTTAAAGAAGTGGTCAAGAAAGAAGTATTGAAGCTGCTTGACGCAGGTATCATTTATCCTATCTCTGATAGTAAATGGGTTAGTCCGGTTCAAGTAGTGCCAAAGAAAGGTGGTATGACTGTAGTGAAGAATGAGCAAAATGAATTAATTCCTACTCGTACTGTGACTGGGTGGAGAGTTTGTATTGATTACAGAAAGTTGAACGATGCCACTCGAAAGGATCACTTTCCACTTCCCTTCATTGATCAGATGTTGGAGAAACTTGCAGGGCATGATTATTACTGTTTTCTTGATGGATATTCTGGATACAATCAAATCTCTATTGCACCCGATGATCAAGAGAAAACAACATTCACTTGTCCTTATGGCACATTTGCTTTTAGGAGAATGCCTTTTGGACTTTGCAATGCACCTGCTACATTTCAGAGGTGTATGATGGCTATATTCTCAGATATGCTTGAGAATTTTATCGAGATCTTCATGGATGATTTTTCAGTCTTTGGAAAGTCATTCGATATGTCTTGAGAATTTAGCCTCGGTTCTACAAAGATGCAAAGATACCAATCTGATCCTGAATTGGGAAAAATGCCACTTCATGGTTAAAGAAGGGATAGTGTTGGGTCACAAAATTTCTGCGAGAGGAATTGAAGTGGATAAAGCCAAAGTCGAGATTATTGAGAAGTTACCACCACCCACGACTGTTAAAGGAGTCAGAAGTTTTCTTGGACATGCTGGCTTCTACAGACGATTCATCAAGGACTTCTCCAAAATTTCGAGACCTCTTTGCAATCTTCTGGAAAAAGATGCGGTGTTCAATTTTGATGAGAAATGTATGCAGGCATTCAATTTATTAAAGGAAAAGCTCATTTCCACACCAGTGATCATTGCGCCAGACTGGGAGCTTCCTTTCGAACTCATGTGTGATGCCAGCGACTTTGCAGTTGGAGCGGTACTTGGTCAGAGACGAGGTAAGATCTTTCATGTTATATACTATGCAAGTAGAACACTGAATGAGGCCCAGAGAAATTATGCTACTACTGAGAAAGAACTTTTAGCTGTTATCTTTGCATGTGATAAATTTAGGCCTTATTTGATAGGTTCTAAAGTTGTAGTATACACTGACCATGCAGCTCTCAAGTATTTGTTTGCTAAAGCTGATGCAAAACCTAGATTGATTAGATGGGTTTTACTACTGCAAGAATTTGATCTTGAAATTAAAGATAAAAAGGGAACTGAAAATGTTATTGCTGACCATTTGTCTAGACTTGAATCTGATAGTCTCGACATTCCTATCAATGAGAAGTTCCCTGATGAACAGTTGCATGCAGTAGAGATTCTTGATTTGCCATGGTATGCTGATATTGTGAATTATTTGGTTAGTAAGATTATCCCATATGGTTTATCATATCCTCAAAAGAAAAAGTTTTTGCATGATGTAAAATACTATTTTTGGGATGAACCATATCTGTTTAAAAAATGTGCTGACCAAATAATTAGAAGATGTGTGCCTGAATCTGATCAGCTTAGCATTTTAGAACACTGTCATTCAAGGGAAGCAGGAGGACACTTTGGTGTTCAAAGGACTGCAGCAAAAGTATTGTCATCTGGATTTTATTGGCCTAACTTGTTTCGTGACTGCAGGAATTTCATTATGTCATGTGCTCAATGTCAAAGGACAGGTAACATTTCTAAACGACATGAATTACCACAAAACAATATTCTGGTAATTGAGCTTTTCGATGTTTGGGGGATTGACTTTATGGGTCCTTTTCCCTCATCTTTTTCAAATAAATACATACTTGTGGCAGTTGATTATGTTTCAAAATGGGTGGAGGCTGTAGCTTTACAAACAAATGATGCCCGAGTAGTTTTGAAATTTTTGAAAAAGAATATTTTTACCAGATTTGGTGTGCCCAGAGCTATAATTAGTGATGGGGGGTCTCATTTTTGTAACAGGCAATTTGAAAAACTTTTGGCAAAATACGGTGTTACACACAAAGTGACTACCCCCTATCATCCACAAACAAGTGGGCAAGTTGAAGTTTCTAATAGGGAGATAAAAAGAATTTTGGAAAAAACAGTTAATGCATCAAGAAAAGATTGGTCTTCAAAATTAGATGATGCATTATGGGCTTACAGAACTGCTTTTAAAACCCCTATTGGAATGTCCCCATACATGCTTGTTTTTGGTAAATCATGTCATCTTCCTGTAGAACTTGAGCACAAGGCATTTTGGGCTATAAAATTCCTTAACTTTGATGAAAAAGCTGCAGGTAAAAAGAGATTGCTCCAATTGAATCAACTGGAAGAATGGAGAAATGAGGCATTTGAAAGCGCTCGTATCTATAAGGAACGAGCAAAGAAATGGCATGATAGGAACATCATCAAACGAGAATTCTTTCCTGGACAAAAAGTTTTACTTTACAATTCTCGTTTGAAGTTGTTTCCTGGAAAATTACGGTCAAGATGGTCGGGACCGTTTGAGATAGCAAAAGTTTTTCCATATGGAGCGGTTGAATTAAAAACTGAGGATGATCGAACTTTTAAAGTGAATGGACAACTGCTCAAGCATTATTTTGAAGGGGAAAATCTTGACAGTACTACTACTGTCATCAATCTTAAAGAACCATGATCAGGTCAGGAAAGTCGGGCTAAGCGACTTTAAACTAAGCGCTTCTTGGGAGGCAACCCATGTCTAATTTTAGAGTAATTTTTATTTGTTTGTTTTTACTAACTTAGCTATTAGTGTGGCAGGATATTTAGTAAAAAAAAAAAAAATTCAAAATGTTGAAGGCCGGCTCAGAGCTGCCAGCCTTAAGCAAGCTCTGAGAAAACAAGGAAGGCCGGCCCAAAGCCGCCGGCTTTACTGCCGGCGTAAAGGAGTAGGTGAGCACCGCAAAAGAGGCCGGCAGTGGAGAGTTGAAGGCCGCCGGCTTTGTGCCAGCGTATGGAACACAAGATTTAGGCCGGCTAGGGGAAGGTCTAGGCCGCCAGCTTATATGCCGGCGTTGGAGTACAAGATTTACGCTGGCAAGGGAAGGTGAAGGCCCGGCTTAAGGCCGGCGTATATTGCAGATTTCTTGAATTCTGAAATTTCCCGATGAAGGCCGGCATCTGGATTCAAAGCCGCCAGCTTTTTGCCGGCGTATCCTTCTAGGCCGGCAGCGTAAATCGATAAGCGGCCAGCTTTGACCTCTCGGTATGTAATTTTTTCACTTACACTGGCTGAAAGCCGCCGGCGTACATTGCAGAAATGCCGGCGTACATTATGCAGAAGCTTAAAAGAGGTACGAACTCTCTCTCTTTCTTTCATTCACTCATTCTCACATCCTCTCAATCACTCTCAATCTACAATTTCTATCTCTTGGTCATCATTTCACGGCGTTTAATCCATATTCCAAGTAAGTTCTCAACAATTCCTTTACATTTATCATGCTTTGATCGATCGTTATTCCATTCCATTTCATGAATCTGTCAATATGGGTATTGAGCATTCACTATGATTATAACATCGATTCCTGATAAATTTCAGTTCTTGAATTACTTGGATATGTTGTTAAAGTTATATTTTGTTCATTACATTGTTATTACAAGCTGTGATATATCATACATGCTAGATTGGAGAATTAGGGTTCTTGAGATGGAGGATGTTCAAAATTTCGAAATTGGGGATTGTTGCAATTGAAGTTATAGCTGCTGGATTAGATTGTTTTATTGTTAGATAGCAGCTCCAATACTTGATTTTGTTACGATTTGTTAGAATTGAACTTGGAATTGAATTTGTACTCAATTTTGATACACAATCTGTGTAAAAATATTTTGGAACTTTAAAAGAAAATTTTTTGAGAAAAATATCAGTTTGAAAATTTGAAAATTCTAACGTTCAATTCTAAGCTGGCAAGCGTAAGCTGCCAGCTTTGATTTTATTTTTGCAAGTGTACATACAAGTTCATGATCAATAGCTTCTCCAATTATATGCCTATTAGTTTTACAACTGTTTTAGCTCATGTTATAGGCATAAATTAGTAATTAATTGAAAATTTGCATTCCTTAATACTAATTGAATTCAAATTATTTGCAGGAATGGCCCCAAAAAAAAACGACCAAGAACGGGTGATGCTTCTACATCGGGTTCAGAGACCCGAAATCTGCTGTCCAGTCAGCAATATGCGAAGGATAGAAAGAGAAGGCTGGTCAAGAACGACTTTATCAACATCCAGTATTTAGACTGGTGCTTGCTGGATCAGTATGATATGGTAGAAAATTCGTGGGATTATTCAAGATCCAGCGTGGCTGAGATTATTTGACCTTCAGGAGCCTGCATACAAGAATCTGACGATAGAATTCTTGTCCACGGTCAAAAATATTCCAGACCGTGAGGAGTCCACCTTCCAGTTCCAGGCCTATGGACAGATACGGGAAGTAAAATTGAAGCAGATAGGCCACCTTATGGGACTGTATGACAGTGAAGAAGAGAACCGGACTTTGCCAAACAGTTGGCCAGAGGATATGACCAGGAGGCTTACTGGGCCCACCTAATTGGTCCTGGATCAAATGAGCACTTTGTCCCATCAAAATCGCTGGCCACGTCATTCAGTGCCGTTGAGCACAAGCTCCTCCATCACATTATTGCACACACCTGAGTAACAAAAAGACAAGTCACAGCAAGGTGACTACATTTGATATGTTCTACCTGTTTAGCCTTATTAGAGGTTACAGGATTGATTGGGGTGGAGGTAGCAAATTTTATATACCGGCAGGCTGAGGATACGAGGACCCGAGGTGTGGGTTGTGGAGGCTACATCACTCGGCTATTGAAGGGGATGAATCTTTTTGAGCCTCCACAGGATGATGAGGTGTATGAATGCAAGAGATCACATCTGCACCATTTAAGGCTGGGGATTGCTGAAAAACCCCAGGCCAGCACAGCCACCGGTATTGGAGGAGGTTGAGTTTCAGGATATTTTTCCTGGAGACGTTCCATTTGAGATGCCATCTACATCTGCTCCACCTTCCTACAGCGCTTCATCGACATACGGTATGGACCAGCTTAGGCTGGATGTTGAAGAGCTGAAGCGTCAGAGTCAGGAGCTCAGAGATAGTCAAGAAAGGGAGAGAAGAAGAACAAGAAGTTCAGAAAGACTATCTTTGATGCGCTGAAGACGGCCATCTGCTGCATTAGCCCAGAGACAGGGGCTGGCATGACCTATCAGACTTCATCTGAGTCTCATCACTCAGATAGGCTCAGTTCCGAGCATACTCAGACAGCCAGCCCAGGAGACACTGCGAGACACACACGGAGGGCAGCAGCAGACAGAGCCCGGGACCTGAGAGCTAGAGACCCTGCTAGCTCTTATTTGCTTTTATATCTATATTATTGGCCTGTATATTTATTGAGTACCCAAGTTCCTGTGGGTGAACTCATTTCTTCTTTTTCTGCTTTTATTCGGCTTTTATTTGTTTTTGTTTTTGTTTTTTTTTGTTTTTCTTTGTAGTGATTACAGGAATCGAGCAAAGCAAATCTCTTGCGATGCCAAATTTTGATGATTAGGAATCAACTAACTTCAGGGAAGTATCCAATTCATTTCTTATTTCTTTCCTCTGTTTTATTTGCTGAAAAACAGTGAGGTCACTGTTTAATTGAAGTGTGGGGGAAGGAATAGAATTACATGAAGTGCTGAAGTGTTGAATATGATCTGTTTGCTGTTGTTTATATTGAAAAATCTTCACCTTGTATTTTTGGTTTGAAAGCAAATCATGAGGAAATTCTGCCAAAATTTTTTCAAAATTTCTTGAAAATGGAGATAGTACAAAGCAAAGAATGAAAATCAATGAAATTGACTTGTGAAAATGTCTTACTCACCTGCTATTGTGATTGGTTTACTAAGTTAAAATTAAGTTGTGAAATCCTTAAGGAACAAGTTTACTTTATTTTTAACTTTGGAATTGGAAATTTAAGAGCTGGTCGAGTCCTTTTGTTGAAAAATAAACAGGTCTACTTCTTGGAAATTTTAATTTGTATATATTCTTTGAATTTTAACACTTGGTGAAAGAGGTAGAAGAAACTTTTAAACTTAGTGATCCTTTATAAAAATAAGTCTTTGATATTGTATTGCATTCAAAAAGAAAGAAGCAAGCATAGCCACTACTCCTCTGACTTGAAATATTGAGTTATGAGTATCTGAACTTGAATGTTAAAGTGAGGAAGAGTTCTTAGGGGTATTTTGAAACCTGGTCACTTAGGTGATGAGCCTGGGATGTGCCGACTCAATGAACTCACTATAACGAGAAGGGAAGAATGGCAAAAGTTCAATTCATGAGCTTTGAAAAACAAAAAGATGGAGGCAAAAACCTCCCAAAAAGAAAATAAATGCTTGAGAAAGAAAAGAAAAATGAATGCAAAATATGCAAAGGAAGGAGACTTATAATAAAGAAGGAGAAAGTCTAAGGAAAAAGTAGATACCACATGCTTTCATTATTGTGTTACTTAGAATATATATAAGATAGAAATCCAATGAAGTTTAAATGAGTATTTTTCCTTAGTGGATTAAGTATTTGCTTTTGAATTGAAAGTTCTTTTGTTAAAAGTTGAGATTAAAACTTGTTTTGTTTGGATTAATTCCTAAATTTTGATTATAGTACTCTAATTGCAAGGAATTAGTATGGTTAGAGCTGTAGATACAAGAGAATCAAGTTAAAGAAGTTGAGATTTAAACAGGAAAATTGTACTATCTGAAAAGAGATTTCATATTATTCTTCATTTTGCTTGAGGACAAGCAAAAGTTCAAGTGTGGGGGAATTGATAAGATCATATTTTATACAAATCTTGATGTTCAATTGAGCTAGAATGGATATTTGTTTTGATTAAATTTTATGTTTCAGGACTAATTTGGATAAAGAAATCAAAACAAGTGAATTTGAATTGAAAAGAGGAAAAATTGAAGTCAAGGCCGGCAATTTAGCATTGAAAGCCGCCGCGTAGGATCCATAACGGCCGGCGTACATTGAGAAACAACAAAGTCATTAAATGTTTTTTACGAAATTTTTCCTATAATTGGGGGGTCTTCCCTCATTCTCAAAATCATCCAAGCAACCAATATCTAGTACTACAAGTAGCTTTAGAATATTTAGAATAGGTTCATAAGAGATTTTGAAGAGATTTGAAGTTATACAAGATTTGCAAGTGAAGCTTAGTATTTTGAATTGGTGATTTCTAATCTTATTTTTTTATGCAATTCATATACTTGTATATTCTGATCATAATGAAATCATTTGCAATTTCTTATTTGATTGTTGAATCATCATCCATGAGTAGCTAAATTCTTTTTGTGGGAAGTTGATGAAGCTTTAAACATGTTAAGATGATTTTGAATCTATGTTATGAGATATTTAGAATCATGAGATATTCATATTGAATTCTGATTATTCATCTTGTTTTGGTGTATAAGAATTCTAATAACTCGGAAGGGAAATTAGTGTTCACATGAATTCATAAATTAAGATTAAATTGCAATTGCGGAAGGCGTAGTTTAATCTAGTTTAGAAATTATCCATGAATATTAATGCAATGTTTTATGTTGATTTCTCACTAAGGAATTAGGAGATTTTAATATAAAGTATTAGTCAATTATAGAATCGGGAGATTTATAATTGTAATTTGATTCCATTAATGATTTATTCAACGGAAGTTATTAAATTGTTTTGTGGTTTAAAAGGTTTTTAAACTTTGTTTTTAAATCTTGATAATTTCTTATGAATATTCATGAATCTAATTATCATTATAACATGAGTTCAAGTTGATTAGCAATAGTTTAAAGTGGATTCTTATCCTTCCCACACTTGTCATCATATCCTCTCTTTAAAAGCTCATTGCATTTCATATAGATAATTATATAGATAATTAGTTTAACTTAATCATATTAAGAAAATCAATTGCCTAGATATTAGTATTAGTTGATAATTGTCTAGTAGTTAGTAATAAATCCTTGTGGGATCGACACTTTATTCATGTTATATTACAATAGAAGACCTAGTGCGCTTGCTAGAAATATGCTTTAAAATTCAATACTTATCAAGCACATCAAATTTTTATGGGATGTTAATAGGTCAAGTTCTCTTTCAGCTGAATGGGTTCCAATTCCAAAATCTTTTCAAGGTCAGGTACATATTTCCTTAATACCGACACATAGAACACATTGTGAACTCCTGATAAGTTCGGTGGTAAAGCTAGTCGGTATGCTTGATCTCCGACTCTTTCCAAGATTTTGAAGGTTCAATATATCTTGGGCTCAACTTTCCTTGTGTACGTATTCTCCTTATACTTTTGATCGGGCTTATATTTAGATACACATGGTCGCCCGCTTTAAACTCGAGTTCCCTTCTTTTCAAATCCACCCAACTCTTTTGCCTATCTTGAGCTTCTTTCATTTTTTGTTGGATCACCCTCACCTTATCGGTCGCTTCTTGTGCCAATTTCGGCTCGATAACTAATTTTTCCACATCATCCCAAAACAAAGGGGACCTACAACGCAGTCCATATAGGGCTTTGTAGGGTGGCATCTGAATAGTTCAGTGGTAGCTATTGTTGTAAGCAAACTCGATGAGGGGTATATAGTTATCCCAGCTCCCTTTGAATTCTAACACACAGGCCCTTAACATGTCTTTTAAGGTTTGGATTGTCGGCTCAGATTGTCCATTGGTTTGAGGGTGGTATGCTGTACTGAAGTGCAATTTTGTACCCAAGCTCTTCTGTAGACTTGTCCAGAACTTGGACATAAATCTCGAGTCTCTATCTGAAATAATTCCTACTGGTATGCCATGTAGCCGCACAATTTCTTGAATGTAGATCTTGGCTAACTTGTCCATTGAATAGGTCATGTTTATGGGTAAGAAGTGTACTGACTTAGTTAACCGATCCACTATTACCCATACTGCATCACAGCCCAAGGAAGTCCTTGGAAAACCACACACAAAGTCCATGGATATCTGATCCCACCTCCGTTTGGGGATGGGTAAAGGCTTTAACAATCATCCTGGCCTTTGGTGTTCTACTTTCACTTGTTGGCAAATTGAGCACTTCATTACATAATCTTCTATATCTCTTTTCATGCCATTCCACCAATAGTGGCTTTTCAAATCTTAGTACATCTTGGTACCTCCAGGATGCATAGTATAACCAGAGTTGTGGCTTCACTTATTATCTCTTTTCTTAATTCTCCATCTTCCAACACACACAATCTGCCCTTCATTCTAACCACATCCTCATCATCTATTGCAAGTCTAGGTATTTTTCCTGCTTGGGTTTCCTTTTTAATCCTTTGTATTATTTTATCATATCTTTGAGCTTCTTTGATCCTTTCAATCAAGGTTGGTTCCAACACCAGATTAGCTATTTCAAGCTCTGCACTTTGGTCTATGAACTCAATCCTCAACTTCTCAAAATCTCTAATCAGATCTCCTTGGCTTGTGATTAAAGCAGCTACTTCTCCATAATTTTTCCAACATAAGGCATCTGCAACTGTATTAACTTTCCCTGGACGGTAATTTATTCCCAAATCGTAGTCCTTTATCAGTTCCAACCATCTCCTTTGCCTCATGTTCAATTCCTTTTGTGTGAACAAATACTTAAGACTCTTGTGATCCATATATACTTCACACCTTTGCCCATACAGATAATGTCTCCAACGTTTTAAGGCAAAGACAACTGCAACCAATTCCAGATCATGCGTAGGATAATTCTGCTTGTAGGGTCTTAACTATCGAGATGCATAGGTAATAACCTTTCCTTCTTGCATTAGCACACATCCAAGGCCATTCCTTGAAGCGTCACTATGCATCGTATAAGATTTTTTCGAGTCTGGCAGAACTACGATCGGTGCCGATACAAATCGTTGTTTCAATTCTTGGAAACTCTGTTCTCTTTTATCCGTCTAGACAAACTTTTCGCTCTTTTGTGTCAATTGAGTCAGTGGCTTAGCTATCTTCAAAAAATCTTTCACAAACTTGCGATAATAGCCAGCCAATCCCAAGAAACTTCTTACTTCGATAACTGTTTGTGGCTGTTTCCACTCCACTACAGCCTTAATCTTTTCTAGGTCAATTGATATCACTTCTCCTGTTACAACATGTCCAAGAAAAGATATTCTATCCAACCAAAAGTTACATTTGGACAATTTGGCATATAACTTGTTTTCTCTCAAAGTTTGTAATGCCATCCGAAGATGTTCCTCATGCTGTTCCTTATTCTTAGAGTATATCAAAATATCATCTATGAAGATGATTACGCACTTATCCAGAAGTGGCTTGTAGACCCTATTCATAAGATCCATAAATGCAGCTGGTGCATTGGTCAGTCTAAATGACATCACCAGAAATTCATAATATTCATAACGGGTACGAAAAGCCATCTTTGGTACATCCTCAGGCTTTATTCTTAGCTGATGATATCCTGAGCGCAAATCAATGAGTGAGAACACACATGCTCCTTGGAGCTAATCAAACAAATCATCAATTCTCGGTAAAGGGTATCGATTCTTGACTGTAACCTTGTTTAGCTCACAATAATCGATACATAATCTCATA
The DNA here is from genome assembly GCA_024138025.1 of Combretum micranthum. Lineage (NCBI taxonomy): Eukaryota > Viridiplantae > Streptophyta > Magnoliopsida > Myrtales > Combretaceae > Combretum > Combretum micranthum. The sequence continues at coordinate 38,693 of JAMXBD010003500.1, read as the reverse complement.
GATTTGTCCTTTTTCTTTACAAATAGGATAGGTGTGCCCTATGGCGACACACTTGGTCTTATGAATTTTGATCTAAGAGTTCCTGTAATTGGGTCTTTAGCTCCTTTGATTCTATAGTTAGGTTTATTAGTGGGCTGAAGATGGACATAGCCAGTATAGTGGAACTCCAGCATTATCAGACCTTAGAGGATGTGAATAAGTTAGTTGGTAGGGCTAAGAGACAACAGTATAGATGGTTTCAGAAATCTCATCATTACAACAAGTCAAATAAGGAGGAAAAGAAGGAGTAAGGATGTAAACCCCTAAAGTTTTGTGATCAATTAAGCTTAAACCCTAAATAGAAGGTCAACCGGAAATCATAAAGTCAGCAAAACCTTAGTCAAACGTAACCGTTCAAGTTCGGCAATACCGTGTTCGTAACCCTAAGTGAGTAAGTGAGAGTTTAGTGTGTAGAATAGTTCATAATAACATGTGAAAGCTTAAAAATATCAAGTTAGTTAAACCGAGATTCGTTTTGAGCACGATCGGATATAGTTTTCAAAAGCGTGTCTCAAGGCTCAAAATAGCAAAAATATTCCGAATATATCGTTAGACTCGTAAGAAAATAAGGTTTTCAAAAATATCAGTTTTATAATTTTTCGATAACTAAAAATATCAGATATCGCAATTATACGCGTATTTTCTTATTACTGGTACTTTAATTGTCATGTTTACTTTATATTACACTATTTATTACTATTTTACACTATTTATCTATCTCTACTTTTTCTTACAATCTACTCTTACACCCATACACCTATTTCTTACAATTTTCATTTCCAATAAACTTCACATCTCTCATATCTTACTTTTCAATAACAAAAATACAAAAAAAATAAATTTCCTCTCTCTCTTTCCTTCATTTTTGCACCGGCCACTCCCTCTATCCTCCTCAATTTGTTTCATTTTTCAATTATTTAATTAACACAAATTTTCCTCCACTTTTTCCTATAAATACCACCTCTTCCTTCCATTTCCTTCACACCTTCCATACACTAAAATTACTATCTCAAAATCTCTCCATAAACTCTCTCAAGTTTTCTCTAGTTTCTACTTCTTCTATAGGTAATAGTCTTAGCTTTTTATATGTTCATTTATTTAGTATGAGCATAGTGTGTGTTTTCTAAAACCATGAAGATTAAGAAAGCAATAATATGTTCATACTTTGTTCTTGTTCATGAATACATTTTCCTTTATGTTGCTTTCATATATATCTAACTAAATATATCTATGTAGTTATATATATCTTTTAGAGCATATAAGCTCATTTTTTTTGCAATTTATTTACTTGCAATTTACTTAGTTACATTGCAATTTATTTACTTTTAAGATGTTTTAAGACTAGTCTTTGTAGTCTTAGAATTGTCCTCATCAAGTCAAAACAATTTTCTTTTTCTGTTGGGACTAGTCTATTCTTAGTCCCGGGATACCTTGATGAAGCTAAGGTTCCAATACTTGACATTTTTCTTTACTATCTTATTTCATTAATTATTATGTCTTTCTTATATTTTCATAAATTCATAATTTCATATTTATAATCATGCATGAACATATTGATTTTGTTTCAACAAGATAAAGAAGAAAAAGTTTTCTTAAAATATTAGTTCTTTTCTAAAAATAAATGTTGTTATGAAGGAAGTAATTTTTTTCATACAAACTTAGAAATTTATGTTAATAAACCTTTTCTATAAATCTAGAGGAGTTCATTATAAATTTTAAGAACATAAGAATTTTTTAAATAATACATACATACACTTTACAAAGTCATAAAATGGAAAGGAATTCTTGATTAAACAAAAGTTTTGCCAAACTTCACTTTTCATCAACACCTTGAAATTCAAATAGACTAGTTTGACAAACCCCAAGAATTTTATTTCATAAAAATATAATGATCTTAAGAAATAAGGAAATCATTTCTTTAAATATAGAATTATTACTACTTTCAAAAAGTATTGGAAACTAAGCTTAGAAAATGAAAATCATTCTTTTGAAATTTAAAAAGAATAAGAAAATGGAATTAAGGAAAAGAAAAATACTCATTTAGAATAACTTGAGATATTTTCTAGCAAGTTAAGAAGACATTTTCAAAAGTCTCACTTGTCCAAAATCCGTAGAAGACTTTACTTTTACCAAAAGTTCATGGTTTGAGACAACTTCATTAATTTCATGCATTTTATATAAGTCAATAAATATATATATACATACATTTCAAAGATCTTACAAACTATTATAATATCTATTTCTTTTATATAAGTTTCTGTAAAAAGAAGAAAATAAGTTTTGTGAAATTCGTGGTAAATCTGATCATCACGATTTCAGCACTTAAACGACTTAGTTTGATGAAAATAGTTTTAGAAATAGATAGAACTTTTCGAGCAAGTAGAAAACGATATATAATATGCAAAATTCTGAGTTAAAATGAACAAATTATGGCCATTTTAAGTTGGAACTTCCTTCAAATCCGATTTAACTGCAAATTGAAGATAGATTTAGAATCTTAAAAGTAGAAATTCTATGAAAGACTCATTTTGGGTATTTCATCTTGTTTAGGTGAAGAAGGAACTAATATTGCCTTCCTGAAAGATTACTTCGACTAGGAGCGATCATCATGGAGTGAGTTAATCCCTTACTAGTTACATTTCCTTGTTTGTGCTTGTAAGTAGTAGCATTAGAGAATAAGGAAAAAGATAAATGAATAAATGTTGGTGATTTAGATTCATGATTGATTGATATCGTTGTTAAATGAAAGCTAAGAATATCGAAAGAGGAATAGATGAATAACTTATGTTTTCTTGCAATGGTATGATGAACATTGTTTTGATCACCTTTAACTTGAACTTGACGATAATTGAATAACCCTATATTAAAAACAATTCATGCATATCATATTTGTAAGTCACATTTATTTATTTTTTCGCTACTATTCTTCGTGTAGGGAAACGAGTTGTAGTGGTGGCTAGTGGGAGCTGGAAAGTTATTTTACATACATATAAGCCTCCACCTACAGCCCATAGTACAACTCTTACGATCATGTCTGTAAGAGTTGTACTATGGACTGTAGGTGGAGGCTTATATGTATGTAAAAAGGGTGGAGCTGGTAACACATGGGTCTCCAGCGTTACTGCTTTCCTAGGGTTTGGCCGCCTATAATCTTTAAGGCATTCTCCCCCCCAGTACTCACAGCGTGAGAGATATCCCACATGGGTGAGAGGCTTCACCCTTTTTACATACATATAAGCCTCCACCTACAGCCCATAGTACAACTCTTACAGTTTACATGGGCAAGTAGGAGCCAGAAAGTCTACAGGGTAAGTAGAAGCTGGTAAATCTGCAAATATTGATGGTTGTATGGGCCGGTAACCATCTAACCCTCGACATGGAGGGCGTAAAATCCATGCTACATATGTTTTCGATTAATCGTGTGTATTTTTTTTGCTCATGTGATTGATGCATTCACATATGATTGTCTAAATACTTGTATGTTTTATGGAAATGTCTTGTAGATGGGAGTTATCTCACTAAGCTAGTTTTGCTTATATCCCTATAGCTTTTTGTTACAATATGATTATTTGTGGTTGGCACAAAGGAGCCTCTTTTGTCAGTTACGAGCCAAAGCTACTAGGAGTTTTTGGAAGAAGTTTATATATATTTAGTTTTGGATATAGACTTCTAAGAAAAATCTCTATAGTGGACTTATGTTATATTTATGTATTTTTGAAGATGGCTTAGTTGAATAAGGCTATTAGAATGGGGGAATGCCCCTAAGAAGTTATAAGAGACTTTTATTCTAATGAATATTACATGTTTATCTATATAAGTTCTTGCATGCTTTTATTATCTACTTAAACGTAATATCCCTATGAGTCTCCTGCTATCTTGGAAGCATGCCTTGCACATGATATCGAAGCTCCTACACGACTAAGGTTGTCATTCATTAGCTTTAATATTATGTGCGATGAAATGTCACGTTTAGGGTATCATCCAGGGCGTGACAAAGGAAAAGAAAAGAACAAGGGTAAAGTGGTTGAAGATAAAGCACCAGATCAAAAAGAAGGAGTAGAGAGATCAAATGCTTTAAATGTTAGAGGCATGGCCACATTGCTTCTTAATATCTTGACAAGTGAGTTATGGTCTTGAAAGATAATAAAATTAAGAGCGAGGAAGAGGAACAAAAGAATGGTGAGGAAAAAGTGCAAGAAGAGGACATGAATGATTTGCCTTTGACATTAGTTCTTCAGTAGGAGTATGTGACTCCAAACCAGCGAACTAATCTATTCTACATTCAGAGCTTGGTGTAAGGAAAATCTTATCTAACTGTCATTGATAGTAGTAGCTGTGCCAATGTAATTTCTGCTAGATTGGTTCCTAAATTAGGGCTATAGGTGGAGCAGCATCAAAAACCATATGTTCTTCATTGGATTAATCATCAGGGGGTTGTTCATGTGTGTAAGTAGGTGGATGTGCCTATTTCCATTGGTGATTATATTGATGAGTTATTATGTGATGTAGTACCCACGGATGCTACACACTTGATTCTTGGAAGAACATGGTAGTATGATCTTTAAGCTACATTTTATAGGTACAAGAATGAATATACTATTAAGCAAGGGGACAAAACATACAAGCTACTACCTATGAGTCTTATAAAGGTATAGCAATAAAAAATGATGTATATTAAGAAGATTAAAGGATTGAGAAGTTTGTTTGCATGAACTAATCGAATGACAACTCCGAATCTAACTCTAAAAGTTTAGAAATTGAAGAATCAAGATTCGAGGACGACTCTTCTTAAACCCAGAGTTAATGATAGGAGTCAGCAAACCCAAAATCATTGGAAAAAAAAAGCAAATTCAAGGTCGACACAAAAGAGTAAAGCTTCAAGCCTCATATGCCGGCCTTCAATTATTTTGATGTCTTTTTGAATTTCATTTGTGGCTTTTAGAATTTCTTTCTTTTATTGATGTAGGAATTATTTACTATTTATGTTTTTAGTTAATTGTATAACCACCACTGAAATGATCTAGATTACATTTTATTTAGATTTCATGTGTTTATTTAATTATTTTAAATTGTTGAATTGAATGAGCATGGTTGTGTTGCTAGTAGTTTAATATATATATATATATATATTATTTTGCATGTACCTAGTGAAATTAATATCTTTGTTTTATATGTATTAATGGGTGTGTGTAATAAAATTATTAATGGTGTCTTTTGTACATTAAGATGTAAAATTAAGTTAGATTAATAAATCAACTTTAATGTTTGCTTAAGGTTAGTTGATAGAGTTGTCTTTAATTAAGATAGCATTATTGCCCCAAATGAAGCCCAAATAAGACTCAAATTCACTTAAATTACACATTAAAGTTGTATATGCCTTAGAGGGTAAATTTGGAATATGTTTAAAGTCAAATTTTGCTTAATTAACCTACTTTTAGAGGCAGCCATTGCTTTATACGAATTTTGCTTCTTTCTTTCTTTCTTTTCTTCTTCCTCTTTCAATTCCATTCCAAGCTCAAGTCAAGGTCAATATCAAGTTTAAAAATCAAAGTTTTTCTCAAGGCAAGGTATATATATGATTATTTGGATTGATTTAGTTATGATTGTTGTTTTGTTTTGTTTTTCTTTCTTGAAGAGATTGCATGAATTCTTCATTGAAATGAGATTAGTGTTGATCAAATTGTTTGTTCATGCTTGGGATGAGTTATGAATGTGTTATATGTGTGTGTGAGTTTGTGCATTACATGGCTGAAGTAATATGAAGTGTTGGGAGGATGTGAAGAGGAATTGTGTAGGGAAATTTAGAATGGATTGAAGTGGAGTTGAAGTGTTTAATGTGTTGATTTCATGATTTGAGTTGCTAGAATTGAGTAGTATAGATATGAGTGAGTATATGAAGTTGGAAGTGTGTTTGAGGAAGGTTTAAAGTGTATTAGGATAGAAATTTTTCAAAGTGAAAAACAGGGGATTTGAGATTTTTCGTTTAAGTCTATTTTTAAAACGTACGCCGGCAACCTGGGAATTCAACGCCGCCGGCTTAGAGGCAGCGTTGGATTAAGAATTCTTAAGGCTGGATGAAAGCCGCCGGTTTTCGCTAGGAAAGTCAGCCGACGTTCTTTCCTTTATATTGTACGCCGGCCGTTGGGAATTAAGGCCGCCGGTGTAAGTGTCAAAGCTGCACGCGTATCTAGGTAAGCGGACTGCTTCTCTAGACGTTTTTGAAATCTTTGGTTTTGGATTCTATGCCGGCTTAAGGCCGCCGGCGTAGGATGCAAAGGCAGGCGACGTACCCTTGAACACTGCTAGTACTGGCAATGTTGATTTTCAGAGAATCGAGCACCGGCTCAAAGCCGCCGACTTTGGCTGCCGGCCTGTCCCCTATGCTTTTGAAATTTAAAAACTTTTTCTAAAATTTTCCAAATTTTGTTATTTGAACAATTAAGTATTTATTAAGCGATTTGCGATATAATAGGACCTTTAAATGCTTATTTGTGACTTTGTATTCAATTATTTAGATTTCTTTGATTTATTTATGATATATATATAATATGTGTATAATTGTGAGAATGAAATCTATAATTGTTGATTTATTGATTATTGTGATATTTCTATTACAGTTAAGGATTCTTCGGTTAGTTCATCATCGAGAGATCCTAGTTATATACTAACGGGTTCAGGTACGCAATAACTTGTTTGATGTTTGCTAGGACCAGGCATTTCTAATTCGACCTAAATTGATTTGACTTAACATTTGAATGAATTGGATGTCTATTACGCTATTTAATTTGGTTCGAGGAGCAGCAAACCTGTCATGATGCAATGACATGTTAGTTAGGCGCTTAACCAAGGCATGATGCAATGACTTTACCATGATGCAATGGTATGCTATGATACAATAGAGATTCTTTTGGTTAAGTGGGTAGCCGATAGGGGGGAATAGTATCTGTGTAACATTTGCTTAAACTTAGGGGAAAATACCATGATCTAGTTCAAAGTTTATGGGAACTTGTGAACTAGGCTCATGTTATGGACTGAGTTTAAGTAGAGTCGGGCAACGGCTTTTAAACCCTAAATGAAGCTATTATCTCCATGAAATAGATATAGGAGATATAAGTATTCAGACTGCTTATATCAACCCGCTGAGCAGCTGCTGTTACTCAGGATCCCTGGATTCCCGAAGCGTGACCGGGGTTTGAATACCCTCTTATTGATTTTTGAAAGAAAATGTAATAAAGATAACCACTTGTTCTATAATGCGCTACATCAACTTGATGATTTGTTTTGCATTGGTTATTGTGTACTGGGTCTCTGGCTCACTTTTGCTGCTTTGCAGGTATTAGAGATGAGTTTTATGATGACTTGGGCTATGGGTTCGATTTCGAGAGATTTTTGGATGAGTGGGACGAATAGGATCCGACCACCCTGGACCTTTGGAAGGAACTTTTTGCTAAGGAAACGCTATGTATAGAACGCTTGTTAGTGTGAGCCAATTTCTTGTTGTAATGACCTCAAGATCCTTTAGGATTCTCATGTTTTAAGAAAACATGTAATTTTGTAGTATCATGTATTGGCACTAAACGATGTTATATGATGTAAATGTATGTATAGATTGCTTTTGCTAGCAATCTTGTTTTGTTTAAAAAAAGTTCTTTACAAAGTTTAGTGATTTTGATCAAACAATTTTCATAAACTGTTAGTATTAGGACAACCTTACATATAATGTGAAAACATTATATGTGGTTGGGGATTCGGTACTCTAAATCTCGGGATTTAAGGAAAAGGGTCTTTAGAGATAGTATCAGAGCTATGTTTATGAAATTGTTTGATTAAATAGTGGTGACTTGACCTTAGATGCGGTGAGTTTAGTTAGACACATATAGGACTTGTTTATATTAAGTTTTATATTTGAATATCTAATTGGTTTATTAATTGTTTTGATATTGATTTGACCTTGTAAAATTATTATATGACATACATATGTTGCATGTTTGTTTAAAAGATGGATAGGTCACGAAGAGTAACCCGACAATCTTCGGAAAGAGAAAGTATGCTACCTCCTTCTCAGTCTACCATTTCAGCTTCTGCATCAGCTAGTATTCCAGCTTCTACTTCGACTCCATCACCAGCTTCGACTTCTACTGCACCAAATCCACAGCCTCCTCAAATGCCAGCATATCTGGCTATGCCTCAGATGCCTGCTGGAGATCCGAATAATGTGCTCACTATGTTTCGAGATATGTTTGCTATAGTTCAGCAGTACCAACAAATGATGTATCAACAACAACAACAATTTATGCAGCAATATCATCCACCAACTGTGAGAGAGGAGCCACAAGCACCAATGGGAGACCGGATTGAACAAGTTAAGTTGCATGATTTTGTCAGACTGGTACCTGAGTTTGATGGAACTGCTTTGGATCCGACTCAAACGGAAGGTTGGATAGTGGAGCTAGAGAAAGCGTTTGCAGCTTGTGAAGTGCCTGAGCATAGGAAAGTTGATTTAGCTATATATATGTTGAAGGGAGATGCATATAATTGGTGGAGATTGAATAGCGAAGGATATGTAAGACCGATACCATGGAATAGATTTAAGGAAGCCTTTTTCTTGCAATACATTCCATCCACAGTGTGGGAACAAATGATATCGAGTTGGTTGAGTCTAAGGCAAGGAAATAAAACTGTTGAAGAATATCATGCCGAATATTGCAGATTGCTTAGATTTGCGGGTACAAGTTACAATGATGAGAGCATGAAAGTTCAAAAGTTTCAAGATGGCTTGAACATGGAGATTAAGAGTGAGGTTAAGAAGTTTCAACTGTCAACACTGTCTGAAATAGTAATCAAGGCAAAGTTAGTGGAACAAATTAATAATGAAAATAAGCTCAGAGGGATAGACGGGCTACATTTATGGGCAAGCGATCGGTGACATCCTATACTCCTTATTCAAGGTTTGGGAATGTTAACAAAGGCAAGCGACCATATTTGGGTAAGAAACTAAGCTTGGGACAAGTGGTGAAGACTTCTATGCCATCCATTCCATTTGATAGGCGATGCCCTATATGTTTTGGACCTCATGAATCATTTCAATGTAAATGGACTCCTGGAGCTTGTTTGCATGTGGGAAAGTTGGTCATAAAGCTTCTGACTGTCCTGAACCAGAATTGAAGCCCATCTTTTGTGCGTATTGTCAACAAAGAGGTCACCATGTGGCAAATTGTAAAGAAAAGCCGAGGAATGAAGGACCGAATTTTGGAAAGGAAATGACAGCTACTAGAGTGTTTGCTTTACAGCAATATGAGAAAGCTCATTCGGTTGATACACTGGCAGGTATAATACAGACTGCAAATCATCCTGCATATACTTTAATTGATACTGGTGCTACTCATGCATGTATTGCTGAAAGCTTTGTGAATGAGTGTGGTTTGTCTTCTGAAGTGTTGTATGATAGAGTGATGAGTGTGAATACTCCTTTTGATGTGCAATCCAAAGAGCCATGTGTATGTAGGAATGTTAATGCTGTGATTTCTGATGAAAGCATGCCGATAGATATGTTAGTTCTGCCTTTAATTGATTTTGATGTTATTCTTGGAATGAATTGGTTGAATCTTTACAAAGCTACAATAGATTGTAGTAAAGCGGAAGTGAGTTTTGAGTTGGAAGGTAGAAGACTACTTCATGTGTTGGAAAGAAGGAGACCGGGGAGTATGTATTCTATGGAATTGTGGGAGAAGGATACGAGAACTACAATGGGTAGTGATGAATTCCGAGTTGATATGGTTCCAGTAGTAAGGGAATTTACTGATGTTTTTCCTAATGAATTACCCGGTTTGCCACCGGATAAGGAGATTGATTTTGGGATTGAATTGATACCAGGGACTACACCCATTTCTAAAGCTCCATATAGTATGTGTCACGCCCCGAGGGGTACCCTAAACGTGGCAGTCCGCCGTACACAATACTAAAGCCTATGAATGACTACCTTAGTCATGCAAAGGCTTCCATATTATGTACAAGGCGTACATCACAACCAAGGGGACGCATCGGAGTAGCGCAATTCACATTGATAATAAATAAGTAACAAGGCAAAGAGAATACTTAATATAAAACATAAGCATATCACATTTCAATTCTTAAGGGCATGTTCTTCTATTATCTTCAAATAAATATACGTCCTAATCATATAGGTTAGCACATATAAAGAACCTTACAAAATTTCTTCATCGTATGATTCCATATCCTTAATCATCCGTCCATGACTTCCTTAATGTCATGATCCTCAAATTAATCCACGAATATACCTGTTTCAACAAAATCTATAGGGGTATAAGCTACAACTAGCTTAGTGAGATATTCCTTTTCATTCGCACCATATTTTCAAACAAGTTTATTTATTTAATCACACATATGCTAGCATACAATGCAACAATCACATGATTACGCGAATATATATAGTCATCCGGAAACCATATATAGAACGGATTTACCCTCCGTATCAAAGGTTAGGGAATCGGGGTTGAAGGTCCTCGACCTTCTACTGCTAGTCCCCAGGTCCTCACCCACAGCGTTCGGTTGGCTCGGCTCCGAACCTAGAGTCGCTTTCCCCGAGCGATTTGGATTCTCCAGGAAGGAACATGGCCCGTGGCACCGCACGATCACAGCCAATCCAACTCTACGCGTAGGAGTAGCAGCCTTCCGAAATAGATGTGACTCGATGGATGCTATGCGTGAACGTTTTATTGTTCTTAGGTCAAACCTTATTAAGGTTTATTAGGGGCGATCAATCAATTTAGCAACAATAAACAATCATACAAGTAAGTAAACAAAATTATTTAAACAAGCAGATCGAAGTTGCGATATTCTTAATTCTCAATTCACGCATAAACATAGAATCATATATATACGCATAATCCCGAAATCCCCAAATATATTCGTTTTTATCTTTTCTTAGTATACTAATGCTACTACATTACAAGCACAAGCAAGGTAACGAAATTAGAAGGAATAACTCACTCGTCCATTTCGCTATCTTCTTAGTCGTAGAAATCCTCGGGTAGGGTATTCTCGTATCCTTCGTCACCTAGACAAAAGAAATACCCGGGATAAGTCTTTCATGAATTTCTATTCTTGGAGATTCTAAACTTTACTTAAAATCGCGGTAAAATCGTATAAGAAGAAATTCCAACTTAAAATGGCCATAACTTGCTCATTTTAACTCGGAATTTCGCATATGATATACCGTTTTCTACCTATTCGAAAAGTTCTATCCATTTCTAAACTTATCTTGGTCATAAAAGGTCATTTGGGTTCCGAAAACGTCAGGTACAGATTTAAAACGAATATTACCAAACTTTTGCAAATCCGTTTTCTAACTCAACTTTATTTAAGGAAAACTCTTTTGTAACAATATACATATACATGAACATATATATTTGATAAATACTTTGGATATATAGGTAAGCTCACTTTATATGCAAAATTTCTAATGGTAGTGTCTCAACAATTTATTTCATAAAACAATTCTTTTTAAAGTGTTAAAACTTATTTTGATAAATTCCTTTTCAAGTATTTGGAAGAAACTTTATATTTTTATTATAAATGAGTACATCCTTGTTTTATTTCCTTCATTCCTTTTTCCAAAACAAGCAAATTTTCCTTTAACCCTAGTCTTTCATAAATTTCATTTCTAGTGATAAAAGATTAATTTATTTGTCGAAAACCTTTTCATAATTTGTTTATTTAAGATGGTCTTAGAAAATGAGTCTTGTTTTCTTATATTCCTTTCTAAAATATAAGCTTTTACTTTCCAAAACTGTTCTTTCATCTCTTTTGAAAAGAATCATTTTTATTGATAAAATCCATTATTGTTTAATCTATTTATATTCTTTTGAAAATGAGTTCCTTCTTTTTAGAAATTTGAAAATCATTATTTTTCCTAAGTGGGTTCATCACCTTATGAATTTATCTTAACTTTGAAAAGTAGTTTGTTTTCTTAGTTTTATTTCGAAGTTTAAAAGAGTTTAAATCTTGAGCTTTTTGTAAAACTTTTATTAATAAATTATATTACTAAAAGCTTAGGTTAACATAATATACAAAGAAAATATTTATTTCTTATGATTCCTTGGAAATCTATCTTTGTTATTTATGAAAACGTTGAGAAAACTCCATTTCTATGTTGTTGATAATAACTTCATGATTTTGTGATAAATCATATGATTGAAAACTTAGCTTTGAGTTCATTTAAAACAAAATTCTATTTTTAGATTAGTTGAGACATTAACATTATGTAAATGCAAGTATCATGAGCATATAAAATAATAATAAGAACATAAGAAAATACTAAAAATAATTAATGAGCAAGAAAATAAAATATCAAGCATTGGGAACCTTAGCTTCATCAAGGAATCCCGATCAAGTATTGGAGCCTTAGCTTTATCAAGGCGTCCCGGGACTAAGAATGGACTAGTCCCGAAAGATTAAAGAAAATAAATAAAAGATTGTTTTGACTTGATATGGACAAGTCTAAGACTAGAAAGACTAGTCTTAATATCAACATAAAATAAATAAATTGCATAACTTGAAAATAAATAAATAACAAATGAGCTTATATGCTCTAAATAATATATATACATAATACTATATATATAAGCAAATAATCACAATAATAATAACATAATAAAATAGGAAGCTTATGTACAAGAACAAAACATGAACATGTTTTTGCTTTTACTACTCATATGAGTTTCAAAACAACACCATAGTCATGTTAAGTTACATGACATGGATGAATAATAGATGGAAGAAATTTCTACCTAAGGTATGTAAGAGGTATGAAGATGGTAGTGAATGTATGGTTATGTGGTTATGGAGAGATGGAGTTGTATTACATAAAGAGAGTTTTGGTAGGAGGATTTTCTTCTTACAAGAAGAGAGTTCTTATAAGAGTATGGAGAGAGTGTTTAGAGAGAATTTTTGCATAAATTCTTTACTTGAGAAAGGTGTGAAGAAATGAGAAGATGAGAGGTGGTATTTATAGAGTTTTTGGAGTGATTTTTGGATGTAATAAAATAATTTGAAAAAGAAAAATAAATAGATGGATGTGAGAGAGGGGAGGCGTCGGTTTGTGTGTAAAGGGGGGAAAATTGATTTATTTTATTTGTTTGTGTAATAAAGAAGTAATGTGTAAAGTTGATGTGATTAAAGTTGTGTTGGAAATGAAAAAAGTAAGAAAATAGATATATAGGTGTAAGAAATAGGTGTAAGAAAAGTAGAGTAGAGATAGTGAATAGTAATGAATAGTAGACTAGATAATTAAAGTACCGGTAGTAATAAAAATACGCGTAATAATGCGATATCTGTAATTTTTAGCTACCGAAAAATTCTAAAATTGATATTTTTGGAATCTTTGTATTTTTACGAGTCTATTGGTATAAACGGAATATTTTAATATTCCGAGCTCCGGGACACACTTTTCGAGAACCGATCCCGTTTGGGTCCGAAGGTCACTCAAAATTCGCGAATCTGATATTTTTATGTTATCCTATGTTATTACGAACTATTCTAAGTCATTAACTTAATTTCGTTTTCTAGGGTTTGAAAACGCGAGATTGTCGGATCTTAAAAACTAGGGTTTGTTGTAGGCTTGTTGACTTTTAGGGATCCGTTTTGATTTCCGATTTTTTGTTGAGATATTAGTAATATCGTATAATTTTCGAGTTTTGATTATTTTAAAAATTTTAGCTCGAAATTTATGTTTTATTCTATTTGTGATTATTTAATAGTTTTTTTTCTCAGAATCGTTTAACCGAGTCTAGGGTTATGAGTTGACTCAGTTTGACTTTTGGTGAGAATTTGAAATTCGTGATTTCTAAATTTTATCGAAGGTTTTAAGATTTTGCTGTTGATCGTTATTTTGATATATTGTCTTGATTTGCGTGTTAGGAAACGGTTAGATGATTTAATTGATGTACGAATAGTGATTAAATCGGTAGTTGGACTTTATATTTTGTTTCAAGGGTTCTCGTATTCTCAAGATTGAGAAAACTCGTTTTTTATCTTTATTTGGAATTAAGTTTTAACTTGGTTCGATTTTTAGGGTTTCGTTTCTGGCGCTTGTCTTGATTTAGAATTTGGTTTTAACTTGAGTCGATTTTTGGGATTTAAATTCTAAACTTTTAGAATTATATTCTATGAATTATGAAAATTTTTGGGGGTTTGCAGTATGGCTCCGGCTGAAATGAAAGAATTGAAAAGTCAGTTGGAAGAATTACAACACCTTGGGTATCACGCCCCAATGGGTGCCCTAAATGTGACAGTCCGCCACACTCAATATTAAAGCTTAAGTATGACAACCTCAGCCATTTCCAAAAGCTTTTATATTAAGTGTAAGGCTTACTTTCACAATTTTAGAGGACCATGTATGGAATAATGAAGCTTAAGTAGATATAAAAACATATTAAGAAAAGAAGAATCACAATATTCATTTGTTCATGGCAAAACTTTACAAACTTAGGGACAATTTACTAATCTATTATATACATATTAACATGCTAATACTAAGCTATACTTTATCCAGATTTCTAATGTTCAAAAGGGATTACCTGTCACATGGTCCACGTGGCCTTAACCATAAGTACGGAAACTGCAAAAGATAGCTATCGGGGTATAAGCTAATAGGCTTAGTGAGAACTATTTCCATAAATAACTTCTTGTAACAAGTTTCAAACAAGTTGGTTAATCACACATATGTAATGCGTCAAACACGTGGGCAAACAATCATATAGCTTTCCGGGAACTATATGTTGAATGGATTTACGCCCTCCATTCGGGGTTTGGTGATACTCAAAACAAGTAGTTTTAATAATAGAAATTTAAGCTTGCGAGCACTCATCGCCAAGCATTCATTAAAAACTTTTAAACTTGCGAGCACTCATCGCCAAGTATTCCGAATCTACTTGATTTGACCTTGCTTTCGGATCAACCGCCAAGCATATTCCATTAAGCCGCCAAGCAATCGCTTTCGGATCTTCCGCCAAGTGTTGCTTTCGACATGAGCTTACTATCCTTCTCACCCAAGGATAATAACCCAACCATGCAATGTGACTCACTTCGTGGTATGCATGAGTTCATTAATTTATAAAGTCATAACATAATTATTTTCAACTTTAGGTGATCAAGGAATTTCACACAAATCAATATTAAACTAAAACAATCACTTAGAACAATTCGGGCTTCGATATTCTTAGAATTCTTTCAAGGAATTATTTTACATGCATATCGGTTTATCTTTTCCTAACTCTAGTGCAACTAATTTACAAGCACAACAAGTGTAGCATTTAATGGAAATAAACTCACGATGCCATTGTCGTCTATTCCTCTAAGCGGATGAGTCGTTCACACACTCCACTTAATCGTAATAGTTCTCGGGGTAAAGAATCCTTCCTCGGGGTCACCTAACCAAAGAAAATACCCAATGAGTTTTTCTTGAAGATTTTCTTGAATTTTGACAAAACAATGTCAAAGAACGTTAAAGTTCGTATAGAAGAATGTTCCAACTTAAAATGGCCATAACTTGGTCATTTTAACTCGGAATCGCGCATATAATATACCGATTTCTATCTACTCGAAAAGATCTACCCATTTCTAAAATTATTTCCCACAAACAAAGCCATATAGGCTCCGAAAAAGTGGCGACAAAATTCACCACGGATTTTCAAGTAAAAACAACTTTGGTTCAAGAAATCAAAATTTGTTTGATAAATACTTAGTTATCTATATAGTTGAAAAATTCTCTTTTTATAACTATATAACTCATATTTAAGCATGCTCAAGTGTCTTGTTGTCCAATTATTTTTCTTAGGTAAAACAATGTCGGGTTGAAGCTTTTCGGAAATTGTTTTTGTAAATTTCTTTGAAATGAATACCTTGTTTTCTTTATTTTCTAAAAACGTTTTATGTTGGTTTTATTTTATTTTTCTAAGTGACTTTTGAAAATAAAATTTTCTACTTTCTAAGTTACATTAATACTATATTTGAAGTTTTCTAGGAAATATGCTATTCTTCATTTTTCTTGTGTAAATTCCTTTGTTTACTTGTTTTGCAAAAATCCTTACTTGATATTTCTCATTCTTTTCTCATGTCTCATATTTTTCAAAAATAATCATCCATGCATGAAAATTTGTTTTCTTCATAAAAACAATGTGGAACAATTAAGGACTTTTTGTAGAAAAACTAATTTCTATAATCTATTAACTTCTTCTTGTAACTTGAAAAGAAATAACTTTATTATTTTCAAACCATAAATTTTCTTTGCCTATTTGTTTGCAAGGTCTTTACTTAAAAATTTCCTTAGTCATCCATCTTATTTTCTTTCTTTATGAAAAGAACCATTTTTGTCAACAAAATATTTTCTTTTGAAAATCAAGGTGAAATAATAAAGATCTAAGTGGCTTTTTAAAGTAAAAGTAGTTTATAAAATTATAGTGAGTTCTTTTTGTAACATGAAAAGGAATGAGTTTATTTTGTGTTGCTTTATAGATTTTATAAACTTATTTCTAAGTGACAAAATTCTTCTTTTTGTTTAAATAAAATTGGACAACAATCTAAATGAACATGATTATGAGAATAATAATAAATAAAGCATAATAATAAAGTCAAGTATTGGAGTCTTAGCTTTTTCAAGGCTCCCGGGACTAAGAAAAACTAGTCCCATAATAAATAAAATGAAAGAAAGAAAAGCTTGTTTTGACTTGATGAGGACAAGTCTAAGACTAGAGACTAGTCTTAATTTCAACAAGGAATAAATAAATAAATTGCAATGGAAAAGTAAATAAATTGCTTTGCATGAAATAAATAAATTGCAAGTGAGCTTATATGCTCTAAAGAATATGTATATATGTATAGATATATAACAATAATAAACAACATAAACATAATGGATTGGCATGAACAAGAACAATACATGAACATAATGTAGTTTCCATAACTTGTAGTTTTGGAAACTCACACTATGGTCATGTAAAGTTACATGACATGAAGAAGAAGAAAGAATATAAAGGGTTACCTAAAGAAGACTTTGATATGGTTATGTGGTTATGGGTTTTTGTTGTTGGTGGAAGTTGTTGTGGAATTATTTTGAGAGAGTTTTGAGATAGTAATTTGAGAGAGCTTTGAGAGGAAAATTTGAGAGTTTTTGGTAGAATTTGTGGGTAGTGAATGTGTGAAAGAAGTGAAAGAGGGGGGGTATTTATAGGAAATTGAGGAGTGATTTTTGTGTGATTAAAATAAATAAAATTGAAACAAAATTTGAGGGAGAGAGAGAGGGGGCGCCGGCCACTTTGTAGAGGGGGGAGTGATTTATTTTTGACTTTTTGAAATAAAAGATGTAATATGTAAGTAGATGTGATATAAAGTTATGGGAAAGGTAAAAAGTTAAGATTATAGGTTATGTAGAGTGTAAGATAGGTGTAAGAAAAAGTAGAGATAAAAGAATAGTGTAGAATAGTAATGAATAGTGTAATGTAAAGTAGATATGACAATTAAAGTACCGATAGTAAGAAAATATGCGTATAATAGCCATATCTGTTATTTTTACTTACCGAAAAATTATGAAACTGATATTTTTGGAAAACTTATATTTTTACGAGTCTAACGGTGTATTCGGAATATTTTTACTATTCCGGGCTTCCGAACACGTTTTTCGAGAACTGTGTCCGATCGGGTTCGAAGGACATCAGAATTTCGCGAAACTAAAACTTTTATAAAACCTATGGTTATTACGAACTATTTTAGCTAATTATCACAACTTCGTTTTCCAGGGCCAAAGAAAACGGCAATGCTGGATTTAGATGGATACGGTAAACTAGGGTTTTGTTGACCTTTAGGGTTTCGTTTGACTTCCGGTTAGGGTTTTGTGCTAAACCGATTCTGAAAATTTAGGGGTTTACATTGGGTTTATTCGTCCAAGTAATTCTCCTTGGGGTGCTCCGGTATTGTTTGTTAAGAAGAAAGATGGAAGTCTAGAAATGTGTATAAACTATAGAGAATTGAATCAAGTGACAATCAAGAACAAGTATCCACTTCCTTGAATTGATGATTTATTTGATCAACTGAGAGATGCTGCATTATTTTCCAAGATAGATTTGAGATCCGGATATCATCAACTCAAGATTAAGCAACAAGATATATCCAAGACGGTTTTCAGAACAAGATATGGACATTTTGAGTTTATGGTTATGCCTTTCGGTTTAACAAATGCTCCTGCTGCTTTTATGGATTTGATGAATAGGGTATTTAAGGATTATTTGGATCAATTTGTAATAATCTTCATTGATGATATATTGGTGTATTAAAAAATGTGGAAGACCATGAGAAACATTTGAGACTTGTATTGCAAAGATTGAGAGAGAGGAAGCTTTATGCTAAATTTAGCAAGTGCAAGTTTTGGTTGAGAGAAGTTGCATTCTTGGGGCATATCATTACAAAGGAAGGAATATCGGTTGATCCAGAGAAGATTAGAGCGGGATTGGATTGGCCACCACCGACGAGTGTCACAGAAGTACGAAGTTTTCTAGGGTTAGCAAGCTATTATAGAAGATTTGTACAAGGTTTTTCCAAAATTGCTTCGCCATTAACTAAGTTGACGAGAAAATATGTGAAGTTTGATTGGGATGAAGATTGTAATCGGAGTTTTCTTGAGCTGAAAGAACGATTGGTTTCTGCACCGATTTTGGCATTACCAGTTAGTGGAGAAGAGTTTATGATTTATAGTGATGCTTCACTTCAAGGACTCGGATGTGTTTTGATGCAAGATAATCGAGTCATAGCTTATGCCTCAAGACAATTGAAGCCCCATGAGAGGAATTACCCAATTCATGATCTCGAGTTAGCTGCGGTGGTATTAGCATTGAAGCTTTGGAGACATTATTTGTTTGGTGAAAAGTGTAAGATATTCACGGATCACAAGAGTTTGAAATACATTTTCACTCAAAAGGAATTGAACATGCGACAACGAAGGTGGTTGGAGTTAATCAAAGATTACAATGTTGAAATTTTGTATCACCCGGGAAAAGCTAATGTGGTAGCGATGCGCTCAGTAGAAAGAAACGATGAATGTGGAATCTTGGTTACTACTCAACGGGAGTTACAAGAAGATCTTCAAAGGATGAATATTGAGATAGCTATGGAAAATGTGGACATCATGCTAGTGAGTTTATCATTGCAACCGACGATTCTAGATCAAATCAAGCAAGGACAACTTGAAGAACCCGGAAGCCAGAAGTTGAAAAGTATGATAGGTAAAAGGAGAAAAGAGATGAGATTGATGATAAGGGTATTATCAGGTTTAAGGATAGAATTTATGTACCCGAGATCTATGATTTGAGACAAATTATGAAGGAAGCGCATTCCTCCTCATATTCAATTCATCCGGGAAACACGAAGATGTATCGAGACTTGAAGCGACATTTTTGGTGGGAAGGAATGAAGAAGGACATTGCAAGATTTGTCTCTAAGTGTTTGGTATGTCAACAAGTGAAGATCGAGCATCAACGGCCTGGAGGAGAATTGCAACCATTGAAGATTCCGGAATGGAAGTGGGATGAGATAACTATGGATTTTGTGACAGCTTTGCCAAAGACAGTAGCCAAGAATGAAATGATTTGGATCATCGTGGATCGACTCACGAAATCATCACATTTCATTCCACTGAGAGTCGGGTATTCACTTGAAAAATTGGCTCAGATTTACATTCGAGAGATAGTAAGATTATATGGTATACCAATGACTATTACTTCGGATAGAGATACGAGATTTGTCAGTCGATTCTGGAAAAGTCTTCATGAAGCTCTTGGAACAAAGTTACAATTTAGTACAACTTTTCATCCACAAACTGACAGGCAATCAGAAAGGACAATTCAAATTCTTGAAGATATGCTTAGAGCTTGTGCATTTGATTTTGGAAAGAATTGGGATGAACACTTACCTTTGGTCGAATTTGCTTACAATAATAGTTATCAGACATCGATTCAAATGGCTTTGTATGAAGCATTATATGGAAGAAAATGTAGATCTCCTCTACATTGGGATGAAGTGGGCGAGAGAGTGTTGATTGGACCTGATTTGATACAACAAGCTGTTGATGAGATTCAAATGATCAAACAGAGATTGAAAGCTGCTCAAGATTGATATAAAAGTTATGCCGATTTGAGAAGAAGACCTTTGGAGTTTGAACTTGGAGATCGTATGTTTCTCAAGATATCCCCGACTAAAGGAGTTTTCAGATTTGGAGTGAGGAGCAAATTGAATCCAAGATACATTGGGCCATATGAAATATTGGAACGGATCGGGCCATTAGCATATAGATTGGCGCTACCACCAAGTTTGTCAGGTGTTCATAACGTTTTTCATGTGTCTCAGCTCAGAAAATGCATATCCGATTCTGATGCAATATTGGGTACAAATCAACCAGAGATACTACCAGATTTGACTACTGAGGAAAAGCCAATTAGAATTTTGGGAAAAATGGACAAAGAATTAAGGAATAAAGTTATACCGATGGTGAAGGTCCAATGGAGTAATCAATCTGAAAGAGAAGCGGTTTGGGAAGTAGAGAGTATGATGAGACGGAAATATCCGGAACTTTTTGAGTAAGAAGGTGAGTTAAGTTTCGGGGACGAAACTTCTTGAAGAAGGGAAGAATGAAATGACCTAGATTTACATTTTATTTAGATTTCATGTGTTTATTTAATTATTTTAAATTGTTGAATTGAATGAGCATGGTTGTGTTGCTAGTATTCTAATTATATATATATTATTATTTTGCATGTACCTAGTGAAATTAATATCTTTGTTTTATATGTATTAATGGGTATGTGTAATAAAATTATTAATGGTGTCTTTTGTACATTAAGATGTAAAATTAAGTTAGATTAATAAATCAACTTTAATGTTTGCTTAAGGTTAGTTGATAGAGTTGTCTTTAATTAAGATAGCATTATTGCCCCAAATGAAGCCCAAATGAGACTCAAATTCACTTAAATTACACATTAAAGTTGTATATGCCTTAGAGGGTAAATTTGGAATATGTTTAAAGTCAAATTTTGCTTAATTAACCTACTTTTAGAGGCAGCCATTGCTTTATACGAATTTTGCT
The DNA here is from genome assembly GCA_024138025.1 of Combretum micranthum. Lineage (NCBI taxonomy): Eukaryota > Viridiplantae > Streptophyta > Magnoliopsida > Myrtales > Combretaceae > Combretum > Combretum micranthum. The sequence goes on along the minus strand of JAMXBD010003500.1, from coordinate 17,506 downwards.
TCTTTCTTTCTTTCTTTTCTTCTTCCTCTTTCAATTCCATTCCAAGCTCAAGTCAAGGTCAATATCAAGTTTAAAAATCAAAGTTTTTCTCAAGACAAGGTATATATATGATTATTTGGATTGATTTAGTTATGATTGTTGTTTTGTTTTTTTTTTCTTGAAGAGATTGCATGAATTCTTCATTGAAATGAGATTAGTGTTGATCAAATTGTTTGTTCATGCTTGGGATGAGTTATGAATGTGTTATATGAGTGTGTGAGTTTGTGCATGCATGGTTAAAGTAATATGAAGTGTTGGGAGGATGTGAAGAGGAATTGTGTAAGGAAATTTAGAATGGATTGAAGTGGAGTTTGAAGTGTTTAATTGTGTTGATTTCATGATTTGAGTTGCTAGAATTGAGTAGTATAGATATGAGTGAGTATATGAAGTTGGAAGTGTGTTTGAGGAAGGTTTAAAGTGTATTAGGATAAAAATTTTTCAAGGTGAAAAATAGGGGATTTGAGATTTTTCGTTTAAGTCTGTTTTTAAAACGTACGCCGGCAACCTGGGAATTCAATGCCGCCGGCTTAGAGGCAGCGTTGGATTCAGAATTCTTAAGGCTGGATGAAAGCCGCCGACTTTCGCTAGGAAAGTCAGCCGGCGTTCTTTCCTTTATATTGTACGCGGCCGTTGGGAATCAAGGCCGCCGGCGTAAGTGTCAAAGCTGCTCGCGTATCTAGGTAAGCGGACGGCTTAGACCTCTCTGGACGTTTTTGAAATCATTGGTTTTGGATTCTACGCCGGCTCAAGGCCGTCGGCGTAGGATGCAAAGGTAGGCAGCGTACCCTTGAACACTGCCAGCGCTGGCAGTGTTGATTTTCAGAGAATCGAGCACCGGCTCAAAGCCGCCGGCTTTGGCTGCCGGCCTGTCCCCTGTGCTTTTGAAATTTAAAAACTTTTTCTAAAATTTTCCAAAGTTTGTTATTTGAACAATTAAGTATTTATTAAGCGATTTGCGATATAATAGAACCTTTAAATGCTTATTTGTGACTTTGTATTCAATTATTTAGATTTCTTTGATTTATTTATGATATATATATATATGTGTATAATTGTGAGAATGAAATCTATAATTGTTGATTTATTGATTATTGTGATATTTCTATTACAGTTAAGGATTCTTCGGTTAGTTCATCACCGAGAGATCCTAGTTATATACTAACGGGTTCAGTACGCAATAACTTGTTTGATGTTTGCTAGGACCAGGCATTTCTAATTCGACCTAAATTGATTTGACTTAACATTTGAATGAATTGGATGTCTATTACGCTGTTTAATTTGGTCCGAGGAGCAGCAAACCTGTCATGATGCAATGACATGTTAGTTAGGCGCTTAACCAAGGCATGATGCAATGACTTTACCATGATGCAATGGTACGCTATGATGCAATAGCGATTCTTTTGGTTAAGTGGGTAGCCGATAGGGGGGAATAGTATCTGTGTAACATTTGCTTAAACTTAGGGGGAAATACCATGATCTAGTTCAAAGTTTATGGGAACTTGTGAACTAGGCTCATGTTATGGACTAAGTTTAAGTAGAGTCGAGCAACGGCTTTTAAACCATAAATGAAGCTATTATCTCCATGAAATAGATATAGGAGATATAAGTATTCAGACTGCTTATATCAACCCCCTGAGCAGCTGCTGTTACTCAGGATCCCTGGATTCCCGAAGCGTGACCGGGTTTTGAATACCCACTTGTTGATTTTTGAAAGAAAATGTAATAAAGATAACCACTTGTTCTATAATGCGCTACATCAACTTGATGATTTGTTTTGGCATTGGTTATTGTGTACTGGGCCTCTGGCTCACTTTGCTGCTTTGCAGGTATTAGAGACGAGTTTTATGATGACTTGGGCTATGGGTTTGATTTCGAGAGATTTCTGGATGAGTGGGACGAATAGGATCCGACCACCCTGGACCTTTGGAAGGAACTTTTTGCTAAGGAAAAGCTATGTATAGAAGGCTTGTTAGTTGAGCCAATTTCCTGTTGTAATGACCTCAAGATCCTTTAGGATTCTCATGTTTTAAGAAAACATGCAATTTTTGTAGTGTCATGTATTGGCACTAAACGATGTTTATATGATGTAAATGTATGTATAGATTGCTTTTGTTAGCAATCTTGTTTTGTTTAAAAAAAGTTCTTTACAAAGTTTAGTGATTTAATCAAACAATTTTCATAAACTATTAGTATTAAGACAACCTTACATATAATGTGAAAACATTATATGTGGTTGGGGATTCGGTACTCTAAATCTCGGGATTTAGGGGAACGGGTCTTTACAACCACAATTATATTTTTCAGTTACGTAACTACCTTGTAATAAGCCTATATATTAAGGCTAGTAACTACTCAAGATAGATATAAAAGTTGTTATCATATTTTTTGAGATATTTGAGAGCACTTTTAAGTGTGAAAACCTTTGTCGTGATATGAATATTGAGTTTTAATCCTCTTTATTCTTGAGTTCTTATCAATTCTTGTGTCATATAGAATTGTGGTGAACCCTATTATTAGAGTCTTGTGATTCTTTTAACATTATGATTAATTTATAATTGTTGTCCCTATTGCTCTATAATATAATCACAAACCAGTTTAATTTTATTGTTTGTAGATCCTATTGAACGATAGTTTTATCCAATCATTTCTATTGGAAAACACTAAAAATTTAGATCAAGATTCAACCCTCTCAAGCTTGCGTCAAATCCATGCCCATTTCAACCCTAAGTGCATTGGTTTTCATTTTTTTTTTCTAATTTTTTTGTCTTGTTTTTAGTTTTACAGTGAAAGCACAAGGAAAAATCATCAAGTTATGATCATCATTTGAACATTCACTGAGGATTAAAGCGGCTCTCAGAATGATCAAATTGAAAAACATACAAATCATTTAAGCTTTTATAAGAAAATTGAGTAGCCTTACTAAAGATCTTAGAACAATAAGGCTATTTAAAGGGTTCTAATTAGGAAGAAATTCCAATTAATCAGCTAAAGATAAGGTTTTAATAATATTAAAAGAGATTGGAATACTTTAGGATTTCTCACCATTCAAGAAAATTAATAATAATATTAAAGTTATCTTTTGTAAATTTCATATCATCAAGTAGGGATTCAAAGTCTAAACAACTTTTCTAATTTAGATTATTTTTCTAATCTACTTGTGCTGTTTTTTATATTAAATCGCTATCATTTGTAAGTTAAGCAATAGAAGAATGGTAAGTATTAGTACTCATTAGTCCCTGTGGGATCAAAACTTGTGCTATAAATCTATACTACTTTCATCAATAGGTATAATTGCCTTAAGTATGATCATAGCAAGTTTTGAGCGTAAGTTTTAATTTGTAGCTATTAAATCGATACCATTAACAAAGCATAAAAAAAAAAAAGAAAATTTACTTATTAATTGGCCTCCGCGTTTTCTTGAAGAAAGATTCAATCTTAAGAGAGCCCTAGGGTTTGGCTCCTTATGAAACTGTTTAGAGAGAGAGATACATTTCTTCTTACATGAGGGTTAACAACACTTATTTTATTGGGAAAGAATTATTTGCCCTCTTATTTAGTAGTATATGATGTCCTTACCCCTCATTATGATTTATTTACTTTTATATTACATCTCTTTTCTCTTAAAAGAAACTTTCGTCCTTGAAAGGTACCTGAATCATTGAAAAGCTCAAGATACTTTGTCCTCATCTCCTCCTCTAGCTCCCAAGATTATATGAAAGTACACCATGTCCAACACTACTATGTCTGTAGGTAGATGTCTACCTCCATTTCTACGTCCACATGTCTATAAGACCTGTTTAGCATGGTTCCACTCTCGACAAGTTTGTTTATAGACAAACATTCAATCATATTCTCAATACACACATTGCATACAGATAAAAATGATTCAGTAATGCATGAGAAGCTTGCAATAGTATCAAAAACTACATATGCACTAAGCAAAAGTATAGAGAGCATACCTACAATAGTGTCCACACTTGATGTATCCCGATGCTGGAGAGTATACACTTTAACTAGTGTTCTTTGTCATTGACTTGTATCCTGAGGTCAGCCTATCTAAATCCCTAGAGCTACTAGCCTACCGAGCTCCTTGCAGTCTATTGCTCTATGTCCTCATTGCCCACACTTAAAGCAAAACACTTGTGAAATAATCTTCTTTGTACATAACCAGTGGCTATGTCCAACCTTGCCACATGAAAAGTAAGCATACTTAAGCCACTTGCAATCTTTGAGATCATGTGGTTCATGACACTTGATACACTTCCTTTTTGTAACTTGAACTCCTGATTTAATCTGCTGTGTGATCAGCCTCTTTCCCCTATCTTGGGTAAGAATACTAGTGGTTGGTTGCTATCCATCATAGACCTGACTCCTCTATACCTCCTTACCCTTTATTTTATTCAAGCCTTGCTCACTATCATTGCTTTATTGACCACAACAGAGTAGTTGGTCAACTACATAAGGTTCACATGATGTTGAATTTTAGGCTCTAGCTGTCACGCCCCGAAGGGTACCTGTAAACCCCGGTAATTCTCAGTAGCTAGAAAACCCGGGGAGTTGAAAGCGAAACCCTAATCCGATCAGATTGAGTTTAGTGAATGAAGCCTAGGAACCCTAAATCCGGCTTTCCTTCGGTTTCATAGTAAAATAAATATTATGGGGTAAATGAATTTGAATTGTTGTTCCAAAGTACATTTCAAACCTTTGAAAGTTTTAAATTCGGGAATTTTTCAATTCCGGGCCTTCCCGAGCCCAATTACGGAAAAGCGTGCCCCGGGCCACGGATTCAGAAAAATGTTCCGGAATATTCATTAGAACCGTAATTTTATAAGGATTCCAAAAATATCAATTTCATAATTTTCCGAGCTATAAAAATTACAGTTATAGCTTTTCCCGTGTTTTCGGAACAACCGGTAAAGTAGATGTCTTGTCTACTATTCACAAGTACAACCTACACTACACACTACCCATACCCTATTCTTACATCCTTACAACTACTCATTTCAATTTTCTTTTCCAAGAAATTTTGTCTTTTAAATAATTATTACATTTATTACATTTTCATTTACTAAATTACAAATTTCATTTTTTTTTCAAAACTCACACACACCACACACATATGGCCGGCCCCTCCCTCAATTTCTCCCTCTCATTTAATTATTTTTACTTCTTTTATTAAAGCTAAACCCTAAATTACTTGATATATATACTAAATTTCTCTCTCTCTCCTCATTTCTTTCATTCTAATTTTTTCAAAAGAGATCAAAACCTCTCTTCTCTCCCTCCTTTGTGCCGAGCACCCCCCTCCCTCTCCCTCTTGCACTTTCAACTCAAAACTCCTCCATTTCTACCTTAGATCCTCCTTTGGTATGTTGATTCAAGCCTTGTTCTTCCTAGTTCTTGTAATGGCAAGACCATATCTTGTGTATTTCCTCACTAAATCCCAATGAGCTAATGCTAGGGGCATGGAAACACATGAACAAGAATGTCAAGCCATCACAAGACATGGATCTAATGTTTAGATGTGTTTTTGTTAAGATCTCATCTTGTTCATGCATGTAAAGTAGTGATCTTGCACATATATTGTTGTTCATGCCATGAGATCCATGCTTTTTATGTCATATGTTGTAGATCTAAGGTTTAGACATTCATAACTTCATGTACATGCATGATCATAGGTTCATTTTGTTTATATGCTTTGATGGCCATAAGAATGAAGTCTTGTTCAATATAGAGATGAGATAGTATATCTTAACATGTAGAAGGCAAGACCATTGAAAAAGGAAGGGCTTTGTTAGATATGAAAAGTTGAAAATTCGGATGAAATGGAAACCCTACCTTAAAGACCCCCAAAATCAACTTTAAACTCATATTTCATAAGAAAAATGAGGGTATGTGTAATAGACATGTTAAGGAATTATTTTCATGAGTTTAGATGAGTTTAGGCATAATAAAAATAAGGAAAACAAGAGGTGAAGTTAGAATGAAAAATGTTGACTTTAAATGTGTAGTCAAATTCGTAACTTTGTGTAATGCCTAAATAAACACTTAGTATTTAAGTCTAAAATGGATGTTTTATAAGCTAAATGAAGTCCTTAGATAATGTATACATTGAAGCTCCAATTTTTAATGCATTAGACAAGATTTCCCTTAAGAAAAATGTAAGAAAAGGAAATTTGGAAAATTCGGATTTTCACAAATAGCTTATTTAAAAACATGTTTACCAAATGAAAAATGTGAATTTTTATGCATGAATGGAGGCCATGACTATTATAGACTTTGAGAACCTATTTTTAGTTAAATAATAAGTAGATTACAAGATTAAAAACCAAAGAAACCCTAAGGAGTATAATGTGGGAAAATAGCTTCTTAGAATTAGTCTTTATGAGACTTTCCCCAACACTTAGGAGTTCCTAAGAGTTTATTACTACAAAAATCATCATGACCATGCACATATTGAGTTCATTACATGGCATACACATTAGTAGTTCATTCCTAAATCATTCATGCATGAATCACCAACTAGGAACATTTCTTATCAAAAGCAAAGCACATTTTCAAAATTGGATCAATTGCGGAACAGAACTGATCCCACTGTTCCGTGACCCTATTATTTTCAAAACTTGGATTTAATACTTGAAATAGATAGATCTTTCGAAGTAGATGAAGATCGATATAAAATTTGCGAAATTCCGAGTTAAAATGACCAAGTTATGGCCGTTTTAAGTCGGGACTTCCGAAAATAGCGAGAAATCCGAATTCAACTAGTCTAGATATATAGTTTGATTTAATTACATGGTGAGAATCTCATTAGGATTATTCTTGATTGGTAGGTGATTCCGAGCAGGACGACACTCTACCTCCCGATTATTATTATTAAGAAGTTTGGTCCAATGGCCGAGTGAGTTTACTTCCATTCTCAATTAATGCATGTGATTGTAATGTAGTGGCATAGTGTTATAGGCAAAGATAAAAGAAATTGTATAAGCATGCTGGGGTATATGGGAATTATTTATGTTATTGATTGTTGATATGTGAAATGGAGCTTAAGGTATATCGGAACCGGGTGTTAAGATATTGACTGCTTTACTAGAATCTTATGATGAATGTCTGCGAATACTTGTTGGTCACTTAAAAGAATTGAATTAATGACTATTCGACTCCGACTATAAATTGAATTCATTCATGTCACGATGGGGTTGGAGCATTCGCATTGTTGGTTAATCGTGATCCATAAAACGACTTGTTGGTTAATCGTGATCCATAAAACGACTTGTTGGTTAATCGTGATCCATAAAACGAATTATTATTAGTTGACCGTGAGCTTAAACGGCGTCGTACCGCAGGATTCGTTAATCTGCTAACCCGGGATGGAGGGCGCAAGTCCATCCACATATGATTTCCGGTTCATATGTTTGCTGAATTCATTTGTTTGATGCATACACTTGCCTGAATAATTACTTGTTTGACTGAAGTATGTTTAATTGCGTTATGGAAGTATTGCTCACTAAGCTAGTTAGCTTACGCCCCCATAGTTTCTATCTTTTGCAGCACGACTTTATATGGCTTAGGCCAAGACAGGCTACAGCGCAGGTACCGGAGATAGGAGTTTCCCGTAGAAGTTTAATTCATTCCTTTTTGTATAGACTTCCATTGGAAACTAAGGACTCTGGATGACTGTAATAGACTGTTATTCTTTTGCGGGGGAATGCCCCTTAGATTTTGTAAACTTTAACATTATGCGTTTTGATTTATTATCTATGGCTAATGAATGCCTCGTTAAACTGTTTAACTCCATTTGTTGAAGTATTCTATTGTCGTAAAGGAACGCTTTACATCTACTTAAGACTTCCGAAGGCCCCGGGTAGGAAACTCGAGAGTCTTACTTAGTATGTGGCGGGCTGTTACGTTTAGGATACCCTACGGGGCGTGACAGTACCTTAAATGTGGCAGTCCGCCGTACACAATATTAAAGCCCAAGAATGACCACCTCAGTCACGCGAAGGCTTCCATACTATATACAAGGCGTCTAACACATGGAGAAGACTTATCGGAGTAATACATTTTATGTTGATATAACTTGAGTAACAATGTAAAGGAATTTCAATTTATTATACTCCAAATACAAAACATTACACTTCCATTTCAGTTCATCAAAAGATTTCACTGCATAAAACTATTACAAGGCAAATTATAAAACCTAGCTAATGATTTCAAGCATTCTTATTCCTTGCCGGAATCCCGAAGTCATTCTCGGCTCCAACCATTACAGTCCCCCACTTAGCATTCTTAAGATAACCTGTTTAATCAAATATCTATTGGGGAATAAGCCACACTAGCTTAGTGAGTAAGAACTTCTAGGATTGCATTTATAACACATCATACAATTAAGTGATTAGTCAGACAAGTGATATGCATCAAACACGTGAATTCAACAAACATATGACCTGCCGGAAATCATATGTGGATGGACTTGCGCCCTCCATCCCGGGTTAGCAGATTAACGAATCCCGCGGTACGAACCAAGACCGTTTCAGCTTACGGACAACTATAAACTATAAAATCGTTTAAGGTACAACGATAAACCAACAAATGCTAATGCTCCATCCCCATCGTGATATGAATGAGTTCAATTTCATCTTCAATTCCGAATAATCAATTATACCAATTCTTTTAAGTGATCAATCAATAATCGCAGACAATCAATTCTAATTCATCTATACAAGCAATAGTTAATCACTCGGCTTCGATATTCTTACATTCATTCCTCATAACAACAACAAGCATACATAGTCCCCGTTCGTCCCCATCATGCATATCAATTTTATCTTTACCAAATATCTAGTGCAATTATTATTACAATCACATACAATAAATGAAATCGGAAGTAATACTCACTCGGCCATTGGATCACCAGTCTTTTAGTAAAAGTAATCCGGTGGTAAGGAATCGTCGATATCGGGTCACCTAAAAAGGAAGAAATACCCTAATAAGTATTTCATCACTTAACTAGTCCAAGCTATCTCATACAAACTATCAAATTCGTAATTCTCGTCCTAAGCGGGAATTCCAACTTAAAACGGCCATAACTTGGTCATTTTAACTCGGAATTTCACAAATTATATATCGATTTCTATCTACTTTGAAAGATCTATCTAATTCTAATATTATATTTAAGTTTTGAAAACTTTGAAGCTTCGAAAAGGTCTGATCAGATTAGGACAGTAGCAATTTCAATTTTCGAAAAATAGTTTTGTAAATGTTTGAAATGTTCCTACTATATAGATTAGCTATACACGCAATATGGATGATTTCCTAACATGAATGACATGAGATGAGCTTAATGTATGCATGATCTTGATGATTTTTGCTAAAAGGAAATTTTATAACTCTTTATATTGCAAGACTTCAAGGATAACTACTTTTAAGAATACTAGTTTCCTAACTTTGATCATTTCCATTTGTTTTGGATTTATTACTTAAGAAAATACAATTATTTTTGTTAAAATTGAGTCTTCATTATATCTATTACTTATGACCTTCATTTCTACATAAAAATTTCATTTTACACTTTGTAAACATGTTTTCAAGTAGGATTGATTCCAAAATCCGAATTTTGTGAAAATTGGTTTTTGAGTGATTCCTTTAAGTAAAAGTCATTTGATACTTAGAAAATTAAGGCTCAATCATGCCTTACCACTAAGGACTTCATTTCTTTAATAAAACTTCTAATTTGAGTTTGAAAAATATGGGTTTTCATGCCATTACTTCATTATTACGAATTTCTTAAAAATGACAACAACTCAATTTTTCCTACTTTGTTTCTACTCCTTGTTCTATATATTTTTCTTAGCAAATCCTATCTTAATTTATCAAAATCATCACTTGATGATACCTATGACCTAAACTCCTCATTTTTCATATAAAACACAAGTTTTGGAGTTGATAAATGAGTTTTTAAGGCATGGCTTTGAAATCATCCGAATTTACAAATTTTGGATAAACTCAATTTTCATACTTTATTTCTACAATGCATCATGCATATATGTATTACCTACAAGCTATTGTTATGAAGGTTATGAGATGATCTATCTATATGTATACATATATTATTAAGAATTCTTTTTGAAAACTTTACTTTGCAAAACTTTGAATTATACTAGACTTAAGAAAAATAGTTTTTCTTCTTGTAAAACCATATTTGTTTTTAGCAAAATTCAACCTTGATGACATATAACCATCACCTTCATTATTTCAACAAAAACCTTCATTTTGGGGTTAGAAAATAGGTAAATAGGTGGTTTGCTTAAGTACGAATTTTACAAAATTTTAAAGAATGAAAACATTGTTTAACCTATTCTTGGAAACCACTTGTTATTCTAAGATTATATTTTGATAAATTTCTTTTATCCTTACCAAAACTTGGTCTTTGTTATATATATTCCCTAGGACTTCCATTTTCCTATCAAAATTATCATTTTGGCATTTGGAAATAGGTGTTTAAATTGTGGCTATTTTCAAATCCGAATTTTGAGAAATTCATGTGAGCTTGTTTTCTTTGTAAAACTCATTTAGTCTTTCAAAAACCATTTCTAATCAAACCTATACCTTAAGGCTTCCATTTCTTTAATAAAAATCTTGTTTTGAAGTTGAAAAATAGGTTTTCAAAATTGGTCTTGGTTGGGATCCGAATTTACAAAATTTATTTTGGACATATCTTTTGATAAAATCTATCTAAACTTATGAAAATCCATTCCTTACATATCCTATCCTAAGAGCCTTCATTCTTAATAAAAACTTCATTTTTGAGTTGGAAAACATGTTTTTAAAATATGCCTTGCCAAAATCCGAAAATGAGATTTTTATTTTGAAAATAACTTTTGAAAATCACCTTTGATTCTTGTAAAAAAAGTCTTGATGATATACATATATTAAGCCTTCATTATTTAAGTAAAAACTTCATTTTGACATTTGGAAAGTGGTTTTTAAATAGGGGTCTTGCCAAAATACGAATTTCTCTATTTTTGTTCAAGTTCAAAGATCTACATAATATGAACATAATAAAAGAAACATGTAGTAAACTATAAATCAAGATCTAAACTTTACTCATCACAAATCACTCATTTATGTTATCTATACCCTAAGCCCTTCATTTTAAATGAAAAATACACATTTTGAAGTTGAAAAATAACTTTTCTAAATATGGTTCATTTTTTATCCGAATTTTCAAAAATATTTTTGTTGAAAATAAAATAGATCTTGAGTTTTCTAAAACATTCCTACAATCATCATGCCATACAAGTTGTTCATGAACATAAAACAAAATTCTAATGCATTTATGAACTCAAAACACTAATCTAGTTTACTACACTAGTTTTAAATGCATGAATCACTAAGATAGACATGTGGATGATGAATATATGCATAAATCATAAGCAATAACAAGAATAATAACTTCAACAACAAGATCTAAGGCATAAACAAAAATCAAAGCTACAAAAAGTTAGATCTATAAAATAAAACTACTTTAAACAAGAAAAATAATAATATACAAGAGATTAATCATAGAGAAAAGGAGTGTTTCATTTTTGGCATCATCATCCTAAGCTTTTAAGCTTATGGAAGGTCATTTGATGCATGAAACTCTTATTATACTTTACCTATATCACCTATGAAGCTTTAAGAAGAAGTTTGCTTAAAAATCTTCAAGAAATATTGGAGCTATAAGAATGGGGCAGCTTGTTCTTGTAAGAACAAGGCAAAAGAAGAAGAAAAGAGAGGAAAAAGAGAGAGAAAAAGCTAAGGAATGAAAAGGAAAGAAGGAGTAAATGAAAGAGAGAGAGAGAAAATGAGTGTATTAATTGTGTTTTAATTAATTGAAGGAAGAAAAAAAAATAAAACAACGTAGAAAATGGGAGGCCTTTCACGTGAAGGAGTGTGGGAAACAGAGAGGGAATTTGTTGGAATTCTAACTTGAAATTAAATTATATAATTAATGTGTAATGTAACTTTTTGAAGAAGGATTGAATTATATTTATTTTTAGTCAAAATAGGAGTAAATAAAGGACAATGGCAGCCATAAAGAAGGAAAAATCTGCCATGAAGTGATATAATAAAGTGCAGAAAGATTGAAGTGAAAAGGAAGTGATATGTGTAAGGTGTACTTGAAAGTAAAGTATAGGTTGTAAGAGTACTTTCATAATAAAATAAAATAAAATTAGAAAATTTATTCCAAATATTTGTAGCAGATTTTTCATAATTAAAATTAAATAATTATTTGAATTATTTTAGTATTTTAATAAATATGTTACCGGTATGATCAAAATCTGCAAATATAGGCTATAAATGATATTTTTATAGCCCGAAAAATTTTAAAAAATTATTTTATGAAAATAAAAATATTTTTAAAATATTTTATAATTATTAAATTAATTTATTTTATTTTTAGTATCGGGTCTTAAATAGAATCTGATCCCGTAAAAGCCCGAACTAACTAAATTTTAGAAAAATAAAATTTTCTATAATATATAAAATATTTATCTAAAAATATAAGGCTTTATAAGAATAATAAAATAGTGTAATGAAATAAAAGTAAATAGTGCAAAAGACTAATTAATTACCGGTAGTAATGAAAATACGATAAAAAGATTATAACTGTAACTTTTATAATCCAAAAAATTATATAACTGATATATTTAGAAATCTTATAAAATTACGATTCTAATGGTACTAATGGTATATTTTTGATATCTCGAGCCCCGGGACATGTGTTTCGAAGTCTGTATCCGAACGAGTTCGAAATAGGTCAAAAATTTACCAATCTGATATTTTTAAGCGAACTTGAATTACTACGAGCTATTCTACACACTTAAACTACACCTCGGCCTCTAGGGTTAACGGCGCTAGATTGCCGGACTAAAGCTATTGTATTCCAGTTAGGGTTTCCGGGTGATTTTCCGGTTTAGATCTTTGCCAATTTGGAAACTGATATTTTATGTTTATACAACATATTTGATTTGAGGAATTTATCTTAAATTTTATTTTTGTAAGTATTTAATATCTTTTAACGTTTTCGGAATTTTTGAATAGGGTTTCATTTTCGAAAGTTAATCGTTATTTACTTTTTAATAATTTGTTTTTGGGCTTTATATTACCCGATTTTATAAGTCAAGGTTAAATATGGAAATTTTTGTACGTCGTGGTTTTGAATTTGAAGACTGTTGAGTTCTTATTTTATTTTTAAGGATTTTTCATTTTCTCACGATTAAGAAATTTCTGCATTCGTTTGTGATTTATGACTTATTGAAATTCGGTTTTAATTTGGAGTGATTTTTAGGGTTTACTTTCAAAGTTCATTTTGGAATTATTTACTGAAATTTTCCGAGGCTTACACTAGCTTTGTGATAAATCTGCTCACCTTGGCATCCTCACTTTCCTTAAGAGGATTTGGCAAAACTTCATACCTGTTCAACCCCACCTCATATTCTTCAACACTCATACGACCTTGCTGTAGCGTACAGTACTCTTGCAGCATTTGATGTTTGGTGCTTTATGGAAAAAACTCCCTATAGAAAGACTGTTGGAATGTAAACCCTTGAATTTTTCGATACTCTTAGAAAATAATCTTAGAGTTATATACCAAAACTGAAACCCTAAGACCCAACAAAAGTTAAACCGAATTGTAAACCAGATCAAATACGAAACTTCTTAACCTTAAGAGAGAGAGGACCTTCAAAAACAAAATGGAAAATACAATAATCATTCGATTCAAAATCCGTACATGAAATAATTCCTCTATTTCATCCCTAACACGTAAATTAAGACGTTATATCTAAATAATACTCAACAACAAAATACTAAAACCTTAAACCCTTTAGTTAATTTTAGAATTAAAAAATTCAATTACCACCAAAAATCAAACAGAGTCAATCCAAAACCCTATACTCGACTAAACCATCCCGAGAAATCTAAATCATAAAAATAAAGTAAAAACTTAAATTTTGAACCAAAAATATAAAACAGTCATAAATCCCAAAATTTTCTAATCTTTCAAATAAATCTTAACGTCGAAATTAAAATCGGATACCTAAAAGTCAACTAGGCCAATAACAAGCTCTAGTGAGATTAAATCCAGTAATCCCGTACTTTTAGTGTAACACCCTGAATTATACATCTATTTATTTTTTTTATAATTGTTAAATAGATAGTAATGTCTGGCGAAAATTTTAGAAAATGTCCGAAAAACCATCTCCGCTTTTCTTGAATTTAAATATTGGTAATTATCAATATGGACAAAAAAGACTTAATTAAAATAAAAATATAAGTATAAACTATACCTATATCAAATAAAAAAAATTTTCATAAGATATAACAATAATAATATGATTAATATATAAACTAAAAACCAATAAAGATAAGTAAAATAATAAATTAGATCCCAAAAATAATTCAAAAGATACAAACAAAAGATAAATACTATAATTTTATAATAGTAAAATATAAATAAAGTCAAATTTAAAGACAATTTAATTATTAACAGGTTATAAAATATCAAAACACTAATAATTTAAATCCTTAAAGGATAAATTATAATTTACGATATTACATATTAAAACTGAAAAGTAAAAGTCTTAAATTAAAAATTTTAAGTATACCATAGTATTCAAAATATTTAATATAGTGGGTACGTAATTTTCATTTAAAAATAATAACGATTAAGTATTTATTATACGTATTAATTAGAACCCAAAAAATTAAAATTTCCCCACAATTTCCAGCTTGTTGGCCACATAAAATTTCCTTATAAATTCTCCAAATTCTCACTCTGTCTTCTCATTCTTTCTATTCTCTCTCTCTCCATATTCTCTCTCTCTGTCTCTCTCTGTCTTCAAATGAAGACTTTCAATATAACAAAAAAAAAAAAAAAATGAAAAGGAGCTTCTCCGAAACGGAGAAGACAAAAAAAAAAAAGAAAAAAAAAAGAAGAAAAAGAAAAATAAAATAATAGAAAAGGAATCTAAAAGCTCCTTCGATCTTCAAAAGCTCGTATTTTTCATATACGACAACCAATTCCAATTCCGGAAGTGGTGTTGTGATCGTGGCGATACGCTCTTCAATTCAAGATCACACAAGGTTAGGTTTTTGTCACTCTAAAATTTTACTATTATGATCCTGAACGTAGAAGTTTTTATAATATTAGGAGCTTTATATTAGTTTTTATTATAAATATACATATTTATCTGCGTATATAATGATAATAATATAAAATTATGTCATGCTAGGATATATATTTAGACTAGTTGATATTACATTTTACTTATCAAATAGATATAAACTGATAAATAAAATGCTAGATGGTAGAAAATTAATTATAATATTAGATAATTAATTTCTAGATTCCATTTTTTTTTTTTTTTTTGTAGATAGAAATTCAGAGGCAAATCACTAGGATGAAATATACCCGATAAGATCAATAATTGATCAAAATCTTCTAATCTAAAGCCCAAATCAAAATTCTAAATTCACAAACATGAAAGTTATAATATTTTAATCTTGTATAGACTAAAACCCTAGTTTACCCTATTAGATCTTGAAAACTCTCAAAACACTAAAAGTTAAACGTGCTCATAACCTATGATGAGTGACCTATTGGGAAATGAATAGTAATTTTCCAAAACGAGTGATATCTCAATAAATATAATTCAAAGACAATAACTAGTGGTTTAGAATTGAATTATTAGATCCTTAAGTATATCAGTTAGCAAATGATGATTAAAAATAAATCGCTAGGATTGAGATGTAACCGTTCAAACTAGATATTAGGTATAATTTACATAAATAAGATTCAAACTAAGATTTAATATCGAAAAAATTAAAAAAAAATATTCTTAACTTATATAAACACTCGTTATGTTTTATGAAGTAAAACTTAACTAAACAAACAATTAGAATTAAGTAAAGCAAACCTATAGCATAGTTCTAACATTTAAAAAGAGTACAAATGTTCTATGGCAAGTTTAAATAATTTAAATTACACACAATATATATTCATGAGTATAAATGGTACTAAAGAGGAAAAATAAAACTTAGAAACCTTAGGCCCCTTTAATGAAAGTTTCGGCCTCACAAGAAATCTTAAGAAAATTTTACTTGAATTTGATTAATGAAATATATTTGATCATTCGATCAATAAGAAGATTGAATATGATATGTAACCTTATGTACAAATATAAGATTCAGATAATACGCAGAAATAAGATATTAATAGATAAACTTGATATGATTTAAGTATTATATAGATAAAAGATAAACTCAATAACAAACCTATATAGACATATGAAGATTTCAACACATATAAAAGAATAAGATTCCTAGAATAAAATTTAAGTAATTCAATTACAAATTAGAAAATCAAGATAATATAAATTGTAATTGAAAGATTAAACTTAACCAAGAATTCCATAACTCTAAGTATAAAATTAAACGCTTATAAGACTATAAGGATATAAAGTATAGATTAATGAAAATCATAAATATGTTGATATAATCAATTAACTAGAGTTGCATACTTAAAATAAGATCAAGACAATCAAAATGAAAATAAGTATAAATATGTATACTTTAACTAAAAAGTTGAGTAATAGACTTAAATTAAATATAATCACTAATACTTTATGAAATAAACATTTACATGGAATTGAACTTGAAATAATAATTAAGAATACAAACAAGAAACCTAGGCATCATTATGATACCTTTCGAGCCCCTATAGTAATATAGGAAAAATATACAAAATGATTAGTTTAACCTGACAATTAAAAACTACATTCGATAAGTTTTCCAATGACTACTCATATGATAAAATCTAAATTAAAACAAGTATAATATGCCCAATTTAAGATTTCGTGATTTAACTCGATATTTGAAAACATTTAAAATGTTTCTCTTAAGAAAACTAAGATTATACGAACTTTATAGTGTAACTTATGAAGCGTAGCCTTTACAAGCTTCAAAATGACTAATTATGTGTTAATGTTAGATTAAGAAATGTTAAAACTCGAAGTTTAAGATACAAAGACACAATAGGTTTCTTTATATGAATAATAGTATAGTAATAAGTATCCGTTATCTAAATTCTCAGGAGAGACAGATTCGTCTTCAAGTTTTCTTGTAGACTTCTACGATCATAAGCAAGGATAAACAGGTGAGTATATTCCGATGACCTTTATATCTGCTTGTGCTTATAGGTTTTGGAGAGTATGATATTTTGTTATATTAAATTAAATGATTCCAAGTATGGGGTTGGGAAATTTATACTTGTGGTTGCTCGTGTTTGTTATCTGTGTTGAAAATACTATACATTATTCTGAACGTTAAGTATTGAGTGTTTGTTTAATCATTTTGATCTTTGCGAGTGTCTGATAATTGTCTGATCGTCAAATAAATAGACTTAATGACTATTAGTGTG